>PVJC01021035.1:0-28604 GCA_004026665.1 Murina feae | reverse complement strand
GAATTATTGTTCCATCGCTCTTATTTCTGTTTGTTTCCAAATCTCTTTGTCACTCCCAGTATTTTCAACAAGGTTTTCAATTTTTGTACAGAGCCCTTTATGTTAAAGTAAAAGGTTCTTTTTAAATTTATAGATCAAAGCATATTATAGCTGGCTAGGATGAGGCCCCAGGCATATAACTCAGTAAGGCTATTTCATACTAGGATGATTAGAAAATAAAATGCACTAAATATTTCTATTTTTCTGAACTCTTAAAGAACATCATAATATGAATATAATCATTATTCTATTTTCCTATCTTAACTAAAAATTACTAAATTTTGCAATCAATGCCTAAAAAAGTACAGCTTAAAAAGTCAATTTTATCTCTTATATATAAAAAACAATATATCGTTTAGCTGCATAGAATTTTGACACAAGATCCAAAAATATTCATTGCAAACATCTAGGCTACATTGCAAAGGAAGCTCATTCTTCTGTCTTTTAACACAAATTATTCAGTCTGTATAAAAGATCATATTCAGATGACTTTACACTTTTTAGAGGTAAAAATAAATGCTCCATTTACACATGGTTCCAAGGTGGAGACTTTAGGAGGACAGAGACAGAATGAGCCAAAAGTAGTGTCTTAAAACTTATTCATTTGTACTTAGATTCTCCAATTATGATTCTAATTTATAACATCAATGAGAAGGAAGCAGAAAAAAAATGATTCTCAGTTCTTCAGATGAGATTCTTAAAGTCTGGTAAATTATGAGAGTAATTATTTACCTAGAAAACTGCTCAATAGACCAGAATATAATTTTTAAATAAATGCTTAATTTGGGTTTAATTTTAGATTTATAGTAAGGTTGCAAAGATAGTACAGAGAGTTCCTATAAATCCCTCACCCAGTTTCCCCAATTAACATCTTACATTACTGTGATACATTTATCAAAATAAGGAACTGATATTGGTACATTTTTATTAACCAACCACTAGACTTTATTTGTATTTCACTAATCTTTCTGTTGATGTCCCCTTTCTGTTCCAGGCTGCAACCAAGGATACCACATTTAATTTGTGTTTCACATCTCCCAGTTTCATTTGGTCTGTGAAAGCTTCTCAGCTTTTGTTTCTTTTTATCTTTTGCTTAAAATATCTTTAGTAGACTACCAAGAAGTACTGCCCATGCCCTAGCTGGTTTGCCTCAGTGGATAGAGCATCTGCCTGCGGACTGAAGGATCCATGTTCAATTCCTGCCAAGGGCACATGCTCAAGTTGCTGGCTCAATCCCCAGTAGAAGATGTACAGGAGGCAGCCAATCAATGATTCTCTCTTATCATCGATATTTCTCTCTCTCTCTCTCCTTTTCCCTTCCTCTATGAAAACAATAAAAAAATTCCTGCCAAGGGCCCAAGTATCCTATAGGTCCCCTGCTCTGATGCATATATTAATTTTGCTTAATGATTTCCTCAGGCTAGACAAGAGCCATGAATTTGGGGGAAGAATACCACAGAGGCAGTGTCCTACTCATCACATCATGTCAGTGAAGTGACCCATCATATCACATTGGGGGTACATGATGTCCACCTATCACTATTGCTATTAACCGTCAGTTGCTTAAGGTAGTGTTTGCCAGTTTCTCTACTGCAAAGTTATTATTTTTCTCTAGCCATACTCTATTTTTTGGAAGTTAGTCACTAATCTAGTGTGCACTCAATGAGGTGATAGGAAGGGGTGAAATTAAGATTTGTCTCCTGGAGGTGTTATTATCTACATATAAATAGAATAATTTTTGTATAGAAAATTTGCCACTTTTTAAATTATTTTAATTGGTTATTTATATCAGCATATACTATGATATATTTATTGTATATTTTGAGTGATAATACAGTACAATATATTTTGATACTCAAATTGTTGCTGCTGTTTCCCTTTGACATGCTTTCATTCTTCTGTATTGAGCACACAGATGACTATTTTTTAGATGTTTATTTTCTCCATTCTGGACTGGAAATCTGTGCCCATGTAGCTAGGTATGGTGACATGGGGTAATGAGCCATTTGGTTGGGTCGGAACCTGGGTGGAATCCCACCAAGTGGGGCCTGCCCACTGGAAGATTGTAGTGCCAAGTGGGGCTAAAGGGGTTCCAGTGAGCTAGGCAGAGCTGAGGTCCAGTCCCCCTTCTACACAGCTACAGGCACCACCCATAACTCAAGTCTGTTTAAACCATCCTGGCCAGAACCCAGATACACTCACAAATCCCAGTTTCATGTGGGGAAAGAGAGCAAATCAAAACAGGGACATTCAAGAAGCGAGACCTGAGGCAGACCCAGCTTCTGGGATACAAATGTTTCAGCTGCCGGACTACTTGGGGCTCTGCCCTGCCCCGCTTCAGTCACGTTGCACAGGGCCAGGCATGGACGCTGACTCACATTGTTTTGCACCAGAGAACCTCCCAGGATACCCAGGATGGACACAACAAGGTGCCAGGTTCAACCACATCAGAGCAAATTCAGAGAGCTTCACAAACAACAGATGCAAAGATTGTTTTTATTTTCTTCTGTTTTTTTTTCCCTTTCATCTGTCTTATTTTCTTTCCTTTTATTTTTCTCTCTCTTTTCTTTATTTTTAATTTTATTTTTCTTTTATCTTTTACTATTTTCTATTTTATTTTATTTACTATTATTACTTTTTTAAGTATTGTTATTTTCTTTCTTCTTCCTTTTTAAACTCTCATTCTGTTTTATTTATATTCATTTTTTCTTTCATATTCTGTTTTTTAGGGGTTCTTTTTTCCTCCTCTAATTCTTTTGGTCTTGTGTTTTTCTTTTTTTTTGGTCTTTTCTGTAATTATTGTGTGTGTGTGTGTGTGTGTGTTGTTATTGTTTTTGGCGTGGTTTTATGTCTTTTCTGTCAGCACCTGTGTAACAGTATTCATCACATGGTAACAGTTGAACCTCACAATCAGCCAGCCTGAATGTTAAGCCAACCCATGAATGAAACAATAGCAGTCAAGAGCTAAGGAGGGTCCACATAACCCACACAAGGGATATGTCTACAGCACCAAGCTCAGAAGATCAAGAAGACTACATTACTGTGTCCCACAAGAAATCCACCTCTCCAAGACTGGGAGTATAGCAGTGTTTCCCAATATACAGAGACAAATATAAAGAAACAGAAAAAAATTGGGGAAAACAAACAAACGTGCCCGAAAGGAATCTCCAGAAAAAAAAGTTAAATGAAAAGGAGGCAAGCAATTTATCTGAAACACAGTATAAAGTTATAATTTTTAGCATGCTTAAGAGCATGAAAAGGAATATAGAATCTATGTAAAACAACCAGTCAAAAATAAAGTATGACATAGCTGAAATAAAGAATACACAGGAAGGAATTAATAGTAGGCTAAGAATCAGAGGATCGAATCAGTAAATTAGAAGGAAAGGTAGAAAAATATCACTCAATCAGAGCAGCAGAATGAAAAATACTTAAGAGGTATGAGGACAGTTTAAGGGAATTTTGGAACAAAATGAAACAGAACAACATCCACATCACAGGGGTACTAGAAGGAGTATAAAGTAAGTGAAGAATAGAGAAACTGCTTGAAAAAATAATGTCAGAAAACTTCTCTAATCTGGTGAAGGAAAATGTCACACAAGTTTAGGAAGCAAAGAGACTCCCAATCAAAATGAATCCAAAGAGAACCACTCTAAGACATATCATAATTAAAATGGCAAACATTAAAGACAAAGGGAGAATCTTGAGGGCAGAGAGGGACAGAGTCCGTTACCTGCAAGAAAACTCCCATAAGGCTCTCACCTGATTTCTCTATAGAAACTCTATAGGCCAGAAGAGAATGGCATGAAGTATTCAAAGTAATGAAAAGCAAGGATTTGAAACCAAGAATATTTTATCCAGCAAGGTTTGCATTCAAAATTGAAGGTAAAGCCGGACCAGCATGGCTCAATGGTTGAGTGTTGACCCAAGAACTGGGAGGTCACAATTCGATTCCTGGTTAGGGCACATGCCCAGGTTGTGAGCTCAATTCCTGTTGTGTGGCATGCAGGAGGTATCCAATCAATGATTCTCTTTCATCATTGATATTTCTATCTCTCACTCCCTCTCCCTTTCTCTTGAAAGCAATAAAAATATACCAAAATTGAAGCTGAAATAAAGAGCTTCCAAGACCACAAAAAGACTAAAGGGGTATTTAACCAGCAAACTACCATAGCAAGAAATGTTAAAGGAACTCTGGAAGAAGTAGAGAGAAAGAGAAAGGAACATAGGCATAAGTAATAAAAATGGCAATAAATACCTATTAATAATAACCTTAAATGTAAATGGATTAAATGGATCAAACAATATAAGGTAGATAATAGATAAAAAATGATGACCCATACATATGCTGTCTATCAGAGACCCACCTCAGAATAAAACACACAAAATATTAGATTCAGAAACATATTAAAAAGATCATACACCATGACCAAGTGGGATTTATTCCTAGAATGCAAGACTGGTACAATACTTGCAAATCAATAAATGTGATACATCACATAAAGAAATTGGAAGGTAAAAATCACATGATCATATCAATAGACCCCAAAAAATATCCAAAATAATCCAGGACCCACTTTTGATAAAGAATTTCAGCAAAGTGGGACTAGAGGGATGATAACTCAACTTAATAAATTATATATATAACACAAATACAGGTCACATCATATTCAACTAGTGGCTCGGTGCACGGATTCGTGCACTGGTGGGGTTCCTTGGCCTGGCTTGTGCCTTCCCACAATCTGGGACCCCTCGGGGGATGTTAGAGGTCTGGTGAATTGAATCAGCCCAATCCCTGCAGGCCAGGCTGAGGGACCCCAATGGTGCATGAATCCATGCACTGGGCCTCTAGTATGCATATAAGATTTTTGGTTAATTTCTTCCTGCCCCCCCCCACCCACTTCCTTCTGAGATTAATCAGTGTGTTCCATGTTTCCATGCCTGTGCATTGCATGTCTGCTCCCTGATAGTGCATGTCATATCTACAGGTCGAATGGTCACTTAGGCTTTTATAGAAAGAGATGGGTGAAAACAAAAAGCTTTTTCCTTAAAATTAGGGATGTCCACTTTCACCATTCTTTTTCATCATAGTGGTGAAAGCAGACAAGAAGAAAAAATAAAAGTCATCTGAATTGGAAAGGAGGAAGTAAAACTGTCATTATTCACAGATGATATTGTGTTGTACATATAAAATCCTAAAGATTCCACCAAAATATTGCTAGACTTACTAAATGAATTTGTCAAAGTAGCAGGATACAAAATTAGCAACCAGAAATAGATAGCATTTTTATACAAGAGGAACTATTTAAAAATCCCACTTACCAATTCAATAATATACTAGGAATAAACCAAAGAGGTAAAGACCTATACTATAGGATTTTGAAAAAATAAATAGAGGAAGATATAAGCAAGTGGAAGCATATACTGTTTTCATGGATTGGAAGAAATAACATCATTAAAATGCCCATACTATCCAAAGCAATGTATACATTCAATGCTATCCCGGTTAATATACCAATGGTATGTCTCACAGATCTAAACAACTATTCCAAAAGTTTATATGGTACCCAAAAATACCCCAAATAGCTTCAACAATCTTGAGAAAGAACAAATTTGGAGGGATCACAATATCAAATATCAACTATACTACAAAGCTATTGTAATTAAAACATCCTGGTCCTGGCACTAGAACAGATAGATCAATGGAACAGAACAGAGAACCCACATATTGACCCATACCATTATGATCAATTAATATTTGACAGAAGAGGCAAGAGCACCCAATGGAGAAAAGACAGTCTCTTCAATAAATGGTGCTGCAAAAATTAGACAGATACATGCAAAAAAAAAAAAGTGAAATGAGACCATCAGCTTATACCATACACAAGAATAAACTCAAAATGGATAAAAGACTTAAATATAAGTCATGAAACCATAAAAATCCTAGAAGAAACCACACACAACAAAACCTCAGACATCTCTCGTCACAACATGTTTGCAGATACATCTCTTAGGGCAAGAGAAATTAAGGAGAAAATAAACAAACGGGATTGCTTAAAACTAAAAAGCTGCTGTACAGCAAAAGAAACCTTCAACAAAATGAAATTGAAACCCACTATATGGGAAAACATATTTGCCAATGATACATTTGATAAGGGTTTAATTTCCAGAATATATAAAGAACTCGTACAACTCAAAACAAAGAAGATAAACAATACAATTAAAAAGTGAGCAAAGGGCCTGGATAGACACATCTCCAAAGGGGACATACAGATGGCCAATGGATATATGAAAAAATGTTCAATGTCACTAATCATCAGAGAAATGCCAATTAAAATTAAAATGAGGTATCACTTCACACCTGCCAGAATGGCTACCATCAAAAATCAACAAACTATAAGGCTGGTGAGATTGTAGAGGATAAGGAACCCTCGTGCCCTGCTAGTGGCAATGTGGACTGGTGCAGCCACTGTGGAAAACAGCATGGAGCTTTCTCAAAAAATTAAAAATGGAACTGCCACTTTACATAGCAGTTCTGGGAATATATCCTAAGAATCTGGATATAGCAATCAGAAAGAATGTATGCACTCCAATTTCATAGCAACACAATTTACAGTAGTAAGATCTGGAAACAGCCCAAGTGCCCACAGTATATGAATAAATAAAAGAGCTGTGTTACATGTGCACAATGGAATACTATCTATCTATATATAGAAGCCTAAGCAATCATCACAACCAAATGGATGACTGAACAGGCTGCATGGGGTGAACAGGCCGGCATGGAGGTTAGTGAGAGATGACCAAAAGACTGAGCAGCAAGCTGTGTGGGGCAACCAGGCTGGCATGGGGTTAGTGAGGGGCAACCACACGACTGAACAGCAGGCTGCAAAGATGGCAGCATCCACAGCCAATAAGGATGGAATATGCTAATTGAGTGCCATGCTCTCAAAGAGGGCGGTGCCCACAGCCATAAGGAGGGAATATGCTAATTGACTACTATGCCCTCAAAAATGGCAGCATCCATGACCACAAGATGGCCAGCAGGGGAGGGCAGTTAGGGAAACTGGGCCAGCAGGGGAGGGCAGTTGGGGGCGATCGAGCCAGTAGGGGAGGTAGATGGAAAGAGGCAAATTTTTGGAGGAATGTCTTTCGTTAGGGGAAAGGAGATAGAATCTATACGAGAAGAGTTCAGCTTTAGAGAGGAAAAGGACACCATTTTTTATAACAAGTGGGAAGGCAGAGCATGTGGGTTCCCATGCTGGTCATTGGGATGATGGGAATTCATGCCAGTTATCAGGAACTTAAGACATATGGAAACCAACTGAGGGTAACATTGGGGGAGAGTGTTGTGAATGAGTAGTGAGGGAGTGGTATGAAACAGGTATGTAGGAGATAGGGAGAATATAAAAATATACCATATTAAAAAAAAGACCTTAAATATGCAAGAGAATCAGTTGACTTTACTTCCTTAAATTAAAGGCTTTGGCTGCCGATGAGTGGGTTGCAAAAAACTACAGTTTTCCCAGGATGGCAGAAAGCAGTTTAGAATGCATGCTCTCTGGAGGCAGGCAGTTCCATAGAATGATAACAAGGGAGGGAAAGGATGAGCCACACATATCCAGTTTATTCTCTCAAACTCTCTTATTAAGGAAACCATTTCTTCCTGGGGAGGGGAGAGGCATGTAAATTGTGTATGTCCATAATTCATCACGACATAATAAACTCTTAATTGTGTGTCTTTATAAGTAACTGAAAATCATAGTATATTATTTCTTCCATTCTCTTGGAAATACCCTCATCTTAATTTCCTAATATACTTTGTTTGACCCATTCAGTAAAAAATTGCATTAATCCAATTGTCCAGATTCTCTGCTACATCCTGAGTTCTGTGTGCTGTTGGCTTATATCAGACAACTGGTGCACACAGAGGCTTGCTATCCTCAACCCCAACATGCTTTCTACACTGCCTGGCCCTCATTCACTCCCACTTTCTCTTCACAGAAGCTCAATAAACTTTTTGCCAGTCTGTTTACAACCTCTCTCCTATTGCTGTTCACTCACTCTCCACAGATGAACAGTTCACAGTTTTACCCTGAAACGAGGGGCCCAGTGCACAAATTCGTGTACCTTGAAAGAACTGTGAGCCACAAGGCTACAGTGGGCACAGGGGTGGGTCTAGGTCCATCATCTGCTCCTCAGCCTGGCACCTCAAGCTGCAACCCCCAGTACCCTGTCTGCTGGCAGCCATGCTCCCACAGCTACTCCACAAGCTGATGGTGGGGAGCAATTGGGGCCACTACCAGCAGTGTGAGTGGGGCCGGTGTTGTCAGTGGATGTGAGCAGCAGCTGCTAGCCCTGATCGCCCCTCAGGAGCAGGGGGAGAGGGAGAAGCTCTCAGGGGTGATTGGGGCCAGCAGCCAATGCTCACACACACTGACAGCACCAAGTGATTGGGGGTGGAGGGCAGAGCCGGGTGCTGGCAGCAAGTGTGAGTGGGAGGGTGCTGGCAACGGGTACAAGAGGTGGCTGCTGGCCCCGATCACCTCTCAGGAGCGGGGGGTGTGGGGTGTGGAGAAGCCCTGGGAGGCAATTGGGGCTGGCAGCCACTGTTTGCACTTGCTGACAGTATGGAGCAATTGAGGGGGACCCAGCACAGGGGGCCAGCAGTGGATGTGAGCAGGGCAGGCACCAGCAGCAGGTGCAAGCACTGGGCAGGACAGCGGCACATGGGTGCAAAGAATTTTCAATAACCACTGGAGGCGCGCCCTGATGACAGCGACTGACACCCTGCCTTAGTCTGGGGCTCCCGCTCACCTGCTCCGCCGTTCTGCCACAGCCTGATGCCCACTGTGTTCCATGCATGCCTCCTGGTTGTCAGTGTTCATCATAGTGACCGGTTGTTTGCTTATTCCACTGTTCAGTCTATTTGCATATTATATATATACTGGAGGTCCTGTGCATGAAATTCATGCATGGAGGGGGGGGGAGTACCTCAGCCCGGCCTGTACCCTCTCCAATCCAGGACCCCTCTGAGGATGTCTCCAATCCAGACCCCTGTGGGATCAGACTTAAACCGGCAGTTGGACATCCCTCTTGCAATCCAGAACCACTGGCTCCTAACTGCTCACCTGCCTGCCTGCCTGATCGCCCCTAACTGCCTCTGCCTGCTTGCCTGATGCCCCTAACTGTTCCCCTGCTGGCCTGATTGCCCCTAACCACCTCTGCCTCAGCCCCCACAACTGTAGCTTTGTCCAGAAGGACACCTGGAAGATGTCTGGTCTAATTAGTATATTACCCTTATTTTTTTTCTTTCATCTCAAAGTCTGAGATTGATATTTCCACTTGAGTTTTGTCACAAGGAGAAAGAGAAGTTTCCTAGCAAGTTCAAGTTCACATGGTATCTTCTTACACTTCCTTAGCAATGGTTTACATTCCCTTTTCTGGAACCGTCTCTTTTATGACTTTTCCTTAATTGCCTCTATAAAACAGTCACATATTCAGTCTCCAAATTTAGGTTGCTATAGGCTATCCCTTGCCATTAATTAAAGTCCCAGATGGTTAGAGATATAGAAGACCTTAGAGAACCTCTAGCATAGTAGAACCTTGGAAACCACTGGGGTGCTCTTTAAAATACCAGTGTTGAGGCTTCACCTCTAGTGATTCTGTTTTAATTGGTTTAAGCATGCCAAATGGGTACTTTTCTAAGTCTCCCCCGGTGTTTTTCAATGTGCACACAGAATGGAGGGGTCACTAATGGAGTGCAATTCTTTTATTTTATAGTGAAACTGAAAATAAGGGAGATGAAATGTCCTGCTCTTCTTGGTCATCAATGAATCATTCTGAGCTAACTGGGGCAGAGCTTTCCAACCAGTGTTGCAAGTAGGTTACAGGCGTGCTGAAACATCAGTCTCTCCGTTTCAGCGACTCCTTAAATCCTGGGACTTCCTGAGCTCCTGCGGTAGTCAATTCTAGGTTTGAGCATTCTCCTCTCTCTTCATCGCTGTGAAGCAGAAATATAATGATTTTCTATTTTGTGCCAAAATGTGGAAAAGTTTCAGAAACATTGATCTGGTGTACTTTTATCCTCAAAATATCTCTGGTTAATATTTCTTCTTTGAGAAGTTTATCTTTTCATGGTTTTCTTCATTAAATTTCATTTCTAAATGTTGACCCTCTCTGCTAAGTCCAGGTCATGTGACCATTGGTAGTTCTGCGTCATTACTATAGTCTTCGGTCCACTAGCTAAATAAGTAATAAAAAGGTTAAATATCACTTAGAGGACGACCACAGCAAAACTTCATTTTGAACATATTGGTAGTGAGCTATTAAAAATGTCCTGGGTCACAGCCTCTCAGATGGAAATGGAAACACCTAAACAACTATGGTCGAGCCACAGTTTTGCAGCTTGTTGATTAGGATGCCATGCAGAGACACATGAGGTTATTATGGCATGATAAATTATGGACATACATTAGCTTCTTCAATGTATCTGCCTTGTACTTGACATTCACTACACATAAATAAATAAAAAGAACATAAATATTAACATGTCATAACAAAGGCAGAAATTCTTATTATAATTACTTTCCTTTAATATCAAAAGACACATAATCAGTAACATGATTACAGTGCCTAGCACAGCATTATTACTCTGACATCTCCAGTCACACAAAATCAATATTAATTAGATCTAACTGATTAGATACAAAAGATTAAATCTTGATTTAAATTCTGGTTGTTTTATTATTAAATCATCAACTCAGTACATGGGCTCTAGTGTCAAACAGTTTCAAGTTCAAACTCCTATGCTTCTACTTTCTTGATGAAAACAAAGCTTTGATTTAGCTTCTCCAAGCTTCAGTTTTCTTCTCTGAAAAGTGAGGATTAAAATAGGTTTTAACTTATTGGGGTGTTGTGAAAACTAAGTCAGATAATATAGTAAAATACAGTCATTGTCACCCCCTCAATAACTTAGACTAAAATTTAGTTTCTAAATTTATTTTCTTTTCACCAATATATTGTGTTGCATTTATCCCTTTCTCAATTGTTTTCTGTTGCCCATAACTTTCTTTTTACTCACTCAAGATCCAGTTCTAGTGACCCCTCTTTTATAAATTCTCACCACTCCACAATCTTTTTATTCTCACACAGCTCATCTGAACTTTAGGTGTAGCCCTTATTAAGATCTGCAGTAGGTTGAGTTATCAGTAACTTGGTGCACCTGTCCACTCAACTGGGCATTCCTGGAGAATGTGGATTGTGTTCTCCACACAACAGCCTGTAAAATCTATAAATATGTAAATCAGACCATTTCAACCTCCAATAACTTCCTATCACACTCTGGAGAAAATTCAAAGTCCTTTCCATGTCCTAAAAAGCCATACAATTTTTTCCTGGACCTCTCTGTCTTCACTTTATATCAGTATGTTCCTACACATTGTCCACTGACCATACAATCTCCTGGAAATTCCTAGAAAATAATATCAGTCAATACAATGGAGATTTATTGAGCATATACTATAAGCTAGCTGCTATTCTAGGCATTTAAGATACATTGGTGAACACAATAGACAAACATGCTTCCTTACAGAGCTTTCACTCCAAAGAGAAAAAGTGCAGAAACCATCAATGCTATAGTAAGTGCAAGGAAGAGAAGCTAAACCAAGAAGTGGGACAGGAACTAGAGCAAAGGAGAAGGGCTCAGTGGGTTGTGATTTCAAATCGCATATTAAGTATGTTCTTCCCTTGGTATATGCAATCACTGCTCCCAGCCAAGCCAATAGTCATATGGTTCCCTCCATCAGTTACTTAGGTATCTGCCCAAATGTCAACACTTTTGAAAGTCCTTAACTGAAGAGAGTGCAAAATGTTTGCCTCCACTCTCACAGTGCAACTCTCTATTCTCTTGGTAAGCTTTATTTTCCTCATTGTATTTTCACTTTATAAAATATCCAATCATTTTATGAAGAAAGAGATATTTTTCTATTTTATTAATTTGCATGCCCAGGGCTTAGGACAATGTTTGGCATAAAAGTTATGAATAAGTATTTATTGAATAAAAAAGTACAGGTAATAATTAACTTCAGCTGATGGCTATTGAACACAAGTAGAGCCAAGAAAACTGAAATTTTTAAAAACATATTTTTATTGATTTCAGAGAGGAAGGGAAAGGGAGAAAGAGACAGAAATATCAATGATGAGAGAGAATTATTGATTGGCTGCCTCCTGTATGCCCCTAGTCCCAGCCATG
Source organism: Murina feae (assembly GCA_004026665.1). Lineage (NCBI taxonomy): Eukaryota > Metazoa > Chordata > Mammalia > Chiroptera > Vespertilionidae > Murina > Murina feae. The sequence continues at coordinate 16,315 of PVJC01021035.1, read as the reverse complement.
TGCCCTTGAACCGAATCAAACCTGGGACCCTTCAGTCCACAGGCCGACACTCTATCCACTGAGCAAAACCAGCTCGGCTGAAACTTAACAAACGATATATTATTTTTCAATAATTGGAAAATTTTTTCATATTTAAAAATTCTGCTTTTGATGCCCATGGCACTTCTATAGACAATAATGATTTGCCAAACCTCTCTAAATGAGACCACCATTCATTAACTCCACAGTTATCAATTGAGTGCTTATAATGTCCTAAATTTTGTATTATGCAATGGGGATACATTCAAAACCTGAATGTAATTATTTTTTAAATGGCATATCTAATTATTAAAAACCTCGACTATATATTCTTATAAAAATTAAAACATAAAGATTATGAAGTTCATTACACTGAATTTTTGAGTTAAATCATAATTCAATAATAGTCATAGAAGCCTGATTTGTTTTCTGATATGCTACTTACTATATTCTTATACTTGTCCTTAGAGTAAAGCAAACTCTCTCACTAGTAAAGGACTAGGGGCATCTGAATTGGTTAGTGATTCCTAGGAGCTTTAGTCCTGATGACAATGACACTTAAAGGGTTAGTGACATAGATGTGTAAGCCTAGTTAATCACGTATGCTGGATGCATGACTCTTAATCCCAGGTGGTCACAGATGTCAGCAAAGCAGTCCACTGAAAGGCCACAGGATGTAGTCATCAGTTGTTTTTTTTCTCACCCTTGAAATTTCTACCTGGATATGGCCAGGTTTAAGAAAAAAAAGTATACATGCCTTTGAAAGATGAATGGCCTAGTTAATATCCTGACTTGATATAAACTTACTGGAAGGTATTAAGGAAATGTTACTTATTTTTTAGAATGAACAAAAAATATTTTTCTGTAACAAGAAATTTGAGTAAGATCTTTATTATTTTTGCAATTCAAACATTGAAATACTTTTCTGGAAGTTTTAGAGTTTCTCCAATCAGGATCAAAGGCAAACACATTATAAAAATCCATATTGTAGTTAGTGAATTGTTAAATTTTAATATTCACAATACAAAATATAATTTCCCTTATGGCCACTAGCAAAATAAAGCTAACTACTTTAAAAAAAAAAACTGCTCAATGATAAAGATAAATATTGATTCAAATTCTTTTCAATTCAAATTCTTTATTAACAGAGGATAAAACAGAAACACATCAAAAGTAAACTATCTTACAACTAAATGTATAATTAATATTTCAGAGGAAAAACATTTATTCATGAAAACTCCAAACAGGAAAGGTTCACATGGTTCAATTTTGCCCTCTAGATCCAAAATAGATAAAGAAACCATCAAAACTACCCAAATTATTTTCATCATCTGTAAGGTTAATGTATCAACTTTTGTAGTTTGATAGGCTATGACTGAAACCTAGAACTATCCTATATAATAAAAGGCTAATATGCAAATCAACTGTATGGTGGAACAACTGGTTACTATGATGCACATTGACCACCAGGGGGCAGATGCTCAACACAGGAGCTTCCCCCTGGTGGTCAGTGTGCTCCCACAGGAGGAGCACCGTTCAGCAAGAAGCCAGGTTCATGGCTGGTGAGCGCAGTGGGGAATGGGTCTAATCCATCAGTTGGACATCCCCCGAAGGCTCCTGAACTGCAAGATGGCACAGGTGGGGCTGAGGGACCCCTCCCCGCAAGTGCACAAATTTCATGCACCAGGCTTCTAGTAAAGGTATAAACAAATATCCAAAGCTTCAGGTTAGAGATAGCAAGAAAGACATAATCCAAGGCAGAGAATGGCCAATAAATTTTACGAACCATTATTTCTAGTGTTGATTTTTAACTGTTTTCTGTTTGGCAATGTAATCTTCTGTTATGTTAAAATCATCCCTTAATACCTCATTAATGACAACTCAGGGAAGAAAGGTGCTGGGGCTGCATCCATGCATGAACCAAAGAAGTTTAGGCAGGAGACAGAATCTTTTAGGAAGGGCTGTGAGTATCTGAGGTCCTTGGAATAGGGCAGGCAGCAAGAGTCAGCAGTAAGAAGTTTGAGGCCAATGGCAGGCAAATTTGAAATCCCCTTTGGCATCTTCAGAAATATTAAAGGCGCTGAAACACCCATAGTAAAGTACATATATTATTTAGATATCAAAGGAAAGAACTTAAGGAAACATTGTTTTTTCACTTACCAAATCTTTTTTGAGCTCCAAAATCTGTTTTAACAGCTAAAGATTCTATTGTGAACAACACAGAAAAAAGTTTCCTTTCCCCATGGAGCTTAACTTCCAGTGGAATAAATAAGAAATGTACACAGCATATGGGGAGGTGAAAAGTACTATGGAGGAGAAAAAGAAAAGTCGGGAGGAGTAGGGAATTCAGTTTTTAAAGATAGGTAGAGAAGGCCTCAATGTGAAAATAATATTTGAGCAGAAATGGACTTAAGGTGAGGGAGTGAGCCACACGGATAACAGCGAGGGTGCCAGGCAGAGCAAAGAAGAGATACAAAGGTGATAAGGAGGTAGCATGCTTAGAGTGTGACTGAAAGACTGGAGGGTGGTGTATCCAAGGTATGAGCAAAAGGGTAGTAGATGATTATGATTTGTCTTAGTGTGGGCCTCTTTTCATTCCTCTTGTGCTCCCTGCACTTGTAAGTCTATTTCCTTCACCAAGTAGGGGAAGTTTTCTGTCATTATTTTTTCAAATAGGTCAATAATTACAATACCAAAAGTTAAAGACAAAGAGAGAATCTTAAAAGCGCCAAGAGAAAAGCAGTTAGAAAGAATAATATATATATATATATATATATATATATATATATATATATATATGGCAATAAATACATATCTATCAACAATTGAATCTAAAAAGGAATCTAATGAAAAAAAGTAATCTGATGAATAAAATAGAACAAGAGGCATGGACACATGGAATAAAGTAACAAATCTCAGAGGGAAGGGTGGGGAGAAAGATTAACCAAAGATTGCATATGCATATATGCATTACCTATGGACTCAAACAATAGGTAGTAAAGGCCTGGGAGGGCAGGTGCCAGGAGGGAGGCTTTGGGGGGGGGGGGGAAGGAGCATCTGCAATACTCTCAACAATAAAGAGAGACATAATTAAATGATTGAGCAACATTTTTAAAATATCATTCTGGCTTCTGGATTGAGGATAAGGCATGGGGAGGGGTGGTGAGATGGGAAAAAGGGAAACAAGCTAAAGTCTATGCCGGTGAAAGCTAGAGATGGCTCAGACCAAAGTGGTGGTGGTGAAGGTGACATAGCTAGACTCTAAAAATATTTTGAAGGTAGATTTGAATGTGAGCAAAATAGTAAACAAGCACAACTCCAAGAATCTTACCTACGCAGAGGAAGGATAACGTTGTGATAAACTGTCATGGGAGACTATGGTCACATCAGGTTTGGAAGAAATATCTAGAGCTCAGTTTTCATCATGTTGAGTTTTAGATACAATTAGACATTCACATGGAGATCTCAAATAAGTAGTGGACATGGGAGCTTGGATTTCAGTGTAAAGTCCTGGCAAAAATTATAAAGTTTGGAGTCTTTACTGTATATTTTAAAGGGAGTAAATACAGAGAGATAAGAAGAGTGGTCCAGTGACTGAACCCTCCAGACCCCAATACTAAAAAGTCAAGTGACATGTGGAAGAACCCACATAAAAAGCTAAAAAGTGAGGTGAATAAGCCTTATGCTGGGTTTGGGTGTTTCGTCACTGAAGCAGCCCATCTGATGCTCATGATTGAAGCAAGAGCTTTCTAGAGAGGGTAGCCTCTTTGTCCAAATGGATAACTTGGACAGCAAGCCAGGTGGTCTGAGAAGGGAGCTGGTATTTTCCTGCCAACAATCACCAAAATCCACTATGCTGACCAATGAAGTGATACATTATCACTTATTATTTTCCTATCCTGAACTGAATGGCGGGCCAGGATGGGAAGATACCCATAAACAACCTGTGCTTGAAGTTTGATACAGAGCTTAACACCAACACACAAAATAATTCGAGAGTTCTAGGTATTAGCGCTAGAGGGCTCAACATAGACTCTTCATGTAAAATATTAATATAACCCAGTGCTTAGTAATTTTCAATATTTTTTTAAGTGGAAAAATACATTTTAAATAGAATGATATGTGGAAATACAAGATACAAGCCACATAGAGTTGTCTTTCTTTGCTTAAGGCAGGAGTCACAGAATCCCAGACCTGCCTATTTAAAAGTCCCTGCTGAAGCTCTCCTTGACGCATCTTGACACAGTTCTAGAGCCCTTGTAAGCACTTAGAAAACACTGGCAGAAACATAAAATAAAGCAGTTTATAGATGAAAGTGAGTGGTATTTGAAGCAGTCATGGAAAGTCTGGGAAAATGGACTCGATAGAGTTGAATGTGCCCAGGTTGTCAATGCTTCATTCTCCCCCTGCCCCAGATTATGACAACTCAGTTGCAAAACCTCCAAAACTGCAGATAGCTTATTGGGATAAATCAGGGCCATCTAACAATAATCTATCCTATATAATAAAAGGGTAATATGCAAATTGACCCTAACAGCAGAACCACTGGGAATGACTGGTCACTATGACACACGCTGACCACCAGGGGGCAGATGCTCAAAACAGGAGCTGCCCTCTGGAGGTCAGTACACTCCCACAGGGGGAGCTCTGGTCAGCTACAAGCCAGGCTGATGGCTGCCAGCACACCGATGGTGGTGGGAGCTTCTCCCACCTCCTCAGCAGTGCTAAGGATGTGTGATTGCAGCTTAGGTCTGCTTCCCACTAGCAAGTGGACATCCCCCAAGGGCTCCTGGGCTTCCAGAGGGATGCTTGACTGCCAGCTTTTGCCTGATACCCCTGGGAGTGGGCCTAAGCCAACAGGTGGACATCCCCTGAGGGGTCTCAGACTGCAAGAGGGCACAGGCTGGGTTTAGGGACCTTGCTGAGTGCACAAATTTTTGTGCACTGGGCCTCTAGTGTACATATAAAAGGCTAGGTGACTGACCATCTATCTGTCTGACCATCTGACTGACCGACCAGCTGAAACATATGACATACACTGGCAATATAAAAATAATTGTCTACCTGTGCATGAATTATATATATAAAGCTTTTGCTGGCACCAATCACACACATGTTTTAATTTTATAATACTATATTATATATATTACTGGAGGCACAGTGCACAAAAATTTGTGCACTCGAGGGTGGGGGAGGTCCCTCAGACCGGCCTGTACCCTCTCACAGTCTGGGACCCCTATGGGGATGTCCGTCTGCTGGCTTAGGCCCACTGCCCAGGGAAATGGGACTAAGCTGGCAGTCAGACATCTTTCTGGCAGCCTGGGAGCCCTCAGCGGATGTCCACTTGCCAGCAGGGAGCAGGCCTAAGCTGCAGTTGGACATCCTTAGTGCTGCTGAGGAGGTGGGAGAGGCTCCCACCACCACCGCTGTGCTGGCAGCCACCAGCCTGGCCTGTGGCTGAGCAGAGCTCTCTCTGTGAAAGCACACTGACCACCAGAGGGCAGTTCCAGCATTGAGTGTCTGCCCTCTGGTGGTCAGTGTGTGTCATAGTGACCAGTCATTCCCAGTGGTTCTGCTATTAGGGTCAATTTGCATATTATCCTTTTACTATCTAGGCTAGAGGCCTGGTGCATGGGTGGGGGTCAGCTGGTTTGCCCTGAAGGGTGTCCCAGATCAGGCTGGGGGTCCCGCTGGAGTGCCTGGCCAGCCTGGGTGAGAGGCTGAGGGCTGTTTTCAGACTGACCACACCCCCTTATCCTTAGTGTTGCTGAGGAGGTGGGAGAGGCTCCCACCACCTGGGTAAGGGGCAGATGTACCACATTTAAGAACAAGAGAGTGAATATACTTCTCTATGACTACCTTGGGGAAGAAAGAAGTTGTACTGAAGAGCAGACATGACAAGGAGCCTATAATTACATTCAATATAAATCTATTTTGATCAAATGGGAGATTAGCCTTCCAGCCAGCTGTAAGTGGAAGTGTGAATAGGAAAGCAAACTTGTGGGGTTCCTTAAGAGGATTGTCCAGTTTATTTAGAGATGTGAGACTTTCAGAAGGTATTCAAAACAGTGAAAATAGAGAAGCTCAAAATGTATGGAGCTATTTTGAAAGAGTAGATAAATGCCATTAGAAATACAAACTGGTATTTATAATGCTCATTAAAATGATTAATAGCTAGCCCAGCCAACATGGCTCATTGGTTGAGTGTCAACCAGTGAACCTGGAGTTCACAGTTGATTCCTGGTCAGAACGCATACCTGGCTTACAAGCTCGATCCCAGTAGGGGGCGTGCAGGAGGCAGCCAGATCAATGATTCTCTCTCATCATTGATGTTTCTATCTCTCCTTCTCCCTTCCTCTCTGAAGTCAATAAAAAAAAATATTTTTAATTATTAGTATCTTAGGCAATTATAATGACCTACAATGATATATCTTTAACTTTATCAATCTATTATATAGAATTTAAACATTAATTTTTATGTCTAAGGCTGAAAGATACATCACTAGCTTACAAATGTGAGCAGTTAAGTAATCTGCCAAAGATGTCAGTCTCACATTTACAACATAAGACTTCCACTACAACCTGTCTTCAGACTGCATATGCATTGTGTCTAGGTTTGAATCCTGTGGATGTGCACGTACAGCTTCTGAAGCCAGACACTCAAAAGAACAAATGTTCTAATAATCTAGACACAGCCCTGGATCTTTCCTTATACAAATTCAATACAAAAAACACTAGACCAGGAATGAAACTCAATCATTTTCTCCTCCTCCTAGAATGACTGTGGATTCTACAGTGGCAGGGGCTTTTGTTTTGCTTGCTGCTGTGACGTCAAGGCTTAGACAGTGCTTCACATAAATAGCTAACCAATGAATATCTGTTGAAAGAATGAACACCAGTTACCATACACAAAGCCAGAGTGCAACTCTGCTCTCTGGCAAAATGTTTACTTGAAACAAGCTCCTTTGCATAGTAGAATTACAGATGTGAATAGGAAGGAGGCCCGAGAATGTACACTCACCTTTTGGAAGAAAGCATTAGTTACTCCCCAATTATCGATAATACACTATGGTTTGGGTCAAAATAGAAACGTAATACTATTTGGTAATTGAAACAAACTTGGGAATTAAGGAATTGATTTTTCTAACTTTACTTAAGCCAATAATCATCAAGGTAATTAGGGAAGGAGAAAGCCTTAGAACATGGTTATGTGGCATTAGGTTTTCCCACTCAGATTAAAAGTGTGCAAAAAAAGCAGATTAAAATAAAGCAAAACAAAAAGCTTACAAGCAAAAGAAATCATAGGGCATTTAAAACCCAGTTTGCAGGTAATTCCAAAAAAAAAATAACTTTGAATTCTTATTGTTATTGTCATTAATCCTGATCTGAGAATAATTTTTCCATTGATTTCCAGAGAGAGTAGAAGGGAAGGAGAGAGACAGAGAGAGAGAGAAACATCCATGTGAGCCTCCCACATGTTCCCTGGCAGGATCGAGCCTGCAATCAGTTCGCAAGCCGATGCTCTATGCACTGAGCCACATGGGCTACGGCTAACTTTGAATTCTTAACAGGGCGGTGTGTATGCAAGGGTATGCAAGATGGGAGAGAAAAGGAAAATTTTGCAATCTAAATAACTCAATTTATCCTCGTTGCAATCAATCTCTATGTGATTACCATGTAATTAAAATTTGTGAAAATATGAATGTTCATGTAATAATTACTTATTCTTATACTGAAACCTCCAGCCATGCTGGTATAATTTCTCCCTCTCACATACTTCCAGATCATTCAGTTTATGCTTTTATTAGGTGGATTATAACTGCATTTCTTACATTAGAATAATTTGCATACTTTTCTCTGTCAATTAACTGTCATTCTCTTCTGGAGCATGAATAATTGCCTATTAATTTTTAGTACTAATATATAGACTAGGGGTCCAGTGCACAAAAATTTGTGCACTCAAGGGGGGGGGGTTCCTCAGCCTGACCTGTGCCCTCTCACAGTCTTGGACCCCTCGGGGATGTCCACCTGCTGGCATGGCTGGCCAGCCTGGGTGAGGGGCTGATGGCTGTTTGCAGGCTGGCAAAGCCCCCCAGTGGGAACCCTCATCCCATGGAGGTGTGGCCAGCCTGGGTGAGGGGCTAAGGGCCATTTTCAGGTTGCCCACAGCCCCTTCAGGGTTCGAGTCCCTACTGGAGTGCCTGGGCAGCCTGGGTGAGGGGCTGTGGGCCGTTTTCAGGCTTCCCACAGCTCTCATTGACCCAAGGTCCCAGCGAGGCTGACTGGAATCAGGTTTCTGGGGTTTACTTATCTTCTATAATTGAAACTTTGTTACCTTGAGTCGAGGCCTACACAGGTTATGAAGCCTCCTGTTTGCTTCAGCTCCATGGCTTCTATAATTGAAACATTGTTGCCGTAAGCAGAGGCCAACCAGCCTAGGTAGGCAGTTGTAATGGAAGCCTCCTGTTTACTCTAGCTCTGTGGCTGTAGACCTCCATCTTGGCTGGGTTAATTTACATACAGCTGCTCTGATTGGATTGGGGGCATGGCTTGGCTGGTGGGTGTGGCTTAGGTGTCTCAGAATGATGGTTAATTTGCATCTTACTCTTTTATTAGAGTAGATTTGAATTATAAAATGTGGCAGAAAATCTGTATTATTTGTTCTTCCTCTATAAATTGATACTGTAAGCCACATGAGAGTAAAGACACTCACTCATGACTATACAGTCTATATAGGAGAAAGTACAGTAATATTAACTGGTTCATTATAAAAATTTATATTTTTGCATTGTTATAAGGAACCGTAGTTGTTGGGACATATAGTATGTGATGTAATAATACATAGTTAAAAGAACTTCTACAAGGTTATTTAAATAATAAGATTCCAAGTTACATAAATCAGGACACCAGAAAAGATTTTAAATAAAAATTATGTGGTAGCTAAAGATACCATGTTTTTGAGTTTGGAGTTTATTTTGAATAGAGAAGTATTAACCACATCATTATTCACCTAAGATATGATAAAGGTAAAACTGGGGTGAAAAAGGCAAATTTACTTAGTACTCTTTTATCTCCTTGTAAACAAGGCAACTACATTGGGCCACTGCTCAAATGGCTGCATAAAAAGAAAAACACATACATACCAAAAACCAAATTTCTCTATTTTTTAATCAGAACATATACTTTGACAGTGAGTCACTTGTCATTTTATTTTGTACTAATTGGTTGTTATGATTAATCTACCCTGCCCTTGCCAAGGGAAAAGATTCCAGGTGAAGAGGAAGAAACAGGTGGATTGGAAAATGGATTTTCACATTTTCAAGCACTTACTATCAAAATACCACACTCTTCTTGAAGTAATTGACAACCATATGTCAACTTGCAAATCCAGGAAAATATACTAGTAGAGTAGATGAATGCTTGCTAATTTCTATGTACCCCAATGCCTTAATTATTAACTCATTAGGTTCAGAGTGAAGCTACTCCAATAATCTGTACATTGCTTTAGTATTTGTTCCAAGGCAAATTATATATATATATATATATATATATATATATATATATATTAATATAATCATGATATTTATGATTAAACCAATTAAGATTAGCCTCTCCACCTTTTAACATAGACATTAACCATACTCTTTTACTGGTTTTGGTCTTAGAATTTTGATAGAAGTAACTACTTCTTAGTTACAGGTTACATTGCATTTAAAAAAATCTTTCCATATGTTAAATATTATATCAATTGGAGAAGTAAGAAAGTTAGGCCATTCTGCAACTAATCATGCTATTTAAACATTTTAGAATAACTTAAATTGTCCAATAAAATGTGAATCATTGTGCAAATTTCATGTAGAATATTAACCCAGTTTGTTAATACAGAAGTATTAATCAGTTTCACTCTTTCAAGTGGTACAAGAATTTACTCCATGCTTAACACTCTGTTGCAAAGAGTTGTCATTAGCTGTAGGGGGACTTGACTCAAAAATATGGTTATTTAAGTAAAAATTTATGACAGTCTGGGATATGTCACTACCATTACTAAAATAAAGTAACTATAACTGTGATTTTATTTTAATAAGGAAAAAGACTACACATTATAAATGTCTGTATGAATATACTACATATTACATACATATGCATATATACAACTATGCTCTACATAAAGAATTGAAGGCTTCTGGGATCAGAAATGTATCTTTCAGCTCATGAGTACTATATACAACCTATAAAGAAATTTGGACTCAGATTAATGACTAGTTTCTAACTGGTGCACTTATACACTTTAATTAGGCTCATAGTTGGGGCCCAACCTTATCAATCTCATTAATTCTGATATGACAAGGTTGTCTATAATATGTCCAATTTGCATGGACATGTGCTAAACACTTGGAAAGAGCTGTGAATGAAGAATTCAAAGCCTATATTTACATCCTGAGATAAGAAATGCAGCAAGAATAACCATACTTTTCTTCAGATGCAGTACTCAGGCTCATTTTTGAAATCTGAGCTCCATGTAGATGGCACCTCAAAAAGGTAGGAAAAGGTAGGGAGATAGAAGAGACCTGAATGCTGCAGGTCAAAACCCAGGGCTGGAATCATCTATACAGTGGCATCCTGACAGGCGATCTTCCTGGTTCCTTGGCCAACCTTAGCAACTGTTTCTCAGTTTAAAATAATAATAATAATAATAATAATAATCCTACCTAATAAAAGAGTAATATGCAAATTGACCGTCCCTTCAACATACAAGATAGCCACCCCTGTGTGGGCATAAGTGGCAGGGGAGGGCAGTTGGGGTGACCAGGCCTGCAGGGGAGGGTAGCTGGGGGTGACCAGGCCAGCAGGGGAGGGAAGTTAGGGGTGACCAGGCCAGCAGGGGAGGGCAGTTAGGGGTGACCAGGCCAGCAGGGGAGGGTAGCTGGGGGTGACCAGGCCAGCAGGGGAGGGCAGTTAGGGGTGACCAGGCCAGCAGTGGAGTGGTTAGGGGGTAATCAGGCTGGCAGGCAGAAGTAGTTAGGGGCAATCAGGCAGGAAGGAAGGCAGGCGAACAGTTGGGAGCCAGCAGTCCTGGATTGTGAGAGGGCAGTCGGACATCCCTTGAGGGGTCCCAGATTGGAGAGCATGCAGGTTGGGCTGAGGGACACACACACCCCCATGCACAAATTTAGTCAACTGGCCCTCTAGTAATAATGATAACGGAGCCTGAAAGGAAGGCTGAATGAGCTTTAGAAATTCGGCCAAAGTTGTCCAGCATAGTTGTAGCATCTGAGAAAATGACTGACTACATTTGGTGACCGGGTGATGCCAGTGAACAGACCATAGGACATGTGCAGAGCAAGCTTAGGGCAGAATGCAGGTGAGTGAGAATAGATGTGCAGAGAAGTAGCTTCCTACCTCTTGATTATGCTCTGGTGCCTCTTAGATGTAGAATCCAGATTTATCCACCTTAAATCCTGGCAAATTATTTCCCTCTTTCTGCTCTTACTCTGTTTTTCCTCTTTTACATCCTTCCTCTCTCTGCTTCTTCTACGAGGCATTATGAATACCCAGAACATTTGTTGATCAGTGTTCTGCTTGTTTAGTGATTTTCCTTGAACCAAATGGTGTAAGTTGAATACTGGCTTTGCTACTTTGTGTAGGGTCTATCAGTGGGAGAGATACTTAACTTTTAAAGTCATGGCTTCCAAGGCTGTAAACTAGCTATAATAACACATACTTAAGCATGTTCTTGTGAAGATTATATTTAGACATACTATTTGAAAATAATGGGTAGTTAAATAAAATATTTGTTCATTTCATTTATGTCATTTCTATTATTCCTTAGCATTTTATAAACACTATTGCTATTTTCTGATTTTTCTCTTGTCTTCTACTTTTATGCCCCCATAATTATTTTATGTACATTACTTATCATGCCTGTGATAAAAAGAAAAAGTGACAGAAAGAAGGATAGATAATTCTCAATAGCAATCATAATTAAATTTTATTTTTAAGCCCAACCACAGAGCCATACTTAGCTAATAGACACATTCAGTTTCCAGAGTGGACTGTGCAAAGCTAGTTTGCATGACCCATTTTCTGAGCATCATCTCATGTTGATATCATTTATAGCAAGATAATCAATGTACTTTACACATCCTACTCTACTTACAGGAACATCAAAGGCAGTAGAGGAAACTCATACGGGGTCAAAAAGGGCTTTAAAACTAACTGGGAGAAATTTTTCTCTATGAGTTGAAAAGAAGCTATTCTGGAGCTTCTTCCAATGCACATCAAAGGGATATTTCCTACTAATTAAGCTATTTGACTCATAAAATCTCAAATTAAAGCTAATTATATGATCTGAGGCACCACCTAAAATGTAATTCAATAAATATTTAATTCAGTATTCTATTTACATCCTTATTAAATTTAAAATGGTATAGTGCTAACAATTAAAGCCTGTTACAAAATATATACAATGTCAGATATAAATAGAAATGATCTCTCGAGCTTTCTGAGTCACCCTGCAGTATGTCTGGTAGAATGGTCAGAGTACCGCAAACCATAATGAAATTAATAAAACTGGAATCGTGTGCTGAACACTATGTTCTTGGCAGGAATTAAGGTGATGCTATCAAAAGCGACACCTGCTTCCAGAAATTCAACTGGAAGGCTCTGTTGCATTATTTCCCTAAAAAGAAAAGCATTTTAAAATACATGCATTATTTTGGGAATTGTTGGGGTGGGAGTTTAGGGTGAGCAGAGATTTTGAACTGATCAATATGTCAAAAGATTCTTTATCATCTCAACATTTTTTCCTCTTTGATTCAGTAAAATGTAATAATTTTATGCTACATTACCTTGAGTTATAGGGGTGGAGACAAATTAGTAATTAATCCAGTTTTATCTATTAGAAGAGATCTTAATTTATGAGGGTTCCTTTTCTCCCTTCAGTCTTATGTCATATGCTTGAAAGCAGGTAATTGGCGTTATCAGTGATTAGGCAAGGGTCATTAAGCTTCATAACAGTCTTTAAAATGGGTCATTCTCCTAGGACAGTATTGACATTACGATTGTTTTTCAAAATATTGTTACTACAAACAAGTAATCATATTCCTGTGTCACACCTGGAATGTATCTACTAATAGCTGTCAACATCACAACCTACAGGAAAATTTAGAGCTTAATTTGTCTAAGTTTAGAAAAATATTAAATAGTATGTAGTGAAAATGGACCCCTTTTATATATTCTAACAATAATGCTAAATTAATTATCAAAGATACCATATAACATCCACATATTGAATCCTTTAAGGTTTTCCTTGGAATTTCAATTATTTTTATATATTGCCCTCTTGTGGCCATATCTAATGCTACTAATGTCAAAATGACAATGATTCTTTTTATTTTTCTATTAGTAAATCCTTTCAGGGTTTATTAATTAATATTTTAACATTCACTTTTTAATACTTCAAGATGAAATCCCCATGACTAGTGTTCAATGTGAATTGTCAGCAAAATCTTGATTTCTGAAAATTCAATATTGATTTCAATATAATTATTAAAGAAGCACTATAAAAAGAGCACGTATGCTCACTATGGTTACTTATCAGTTTTAGGCCATGGACATTCATTGACCCATAAAACCAACATAATTATTTAACTTCAAAAAAAATGAAGTTTTAGAGCTCCCTTTAATATAATTTTTAGCATAAAGAGAAATTTTAGGATATAATATTACTATTGAGTATCAGAAAAGAACTAGTGTTAGTATTAGAGGTGGCTTTCTTTTTGGTTACTTAACATATTTAATAAACTAAGTTCTTTTATTTTCAAAGATTGTTTAAGAAGTAAAACAAACACAACTAAGCTGTTAAGACGTCTTGGCCCTAAGCTGCCTATTTAAGTTCTGCAGGCCTCACTTTCCTCACTTGTAAAATGAGAAGTTTGAGCCAGATGGTTTTAGATGTGTCCTACTAGCAAGAGTTAGCAATTCATTGCTCCATTCTTGTTTTCTACTTCCTGTACCTGATTTCTAGAATGTAAGTCAAAACATCTACTTAAGTCCTCTGTTTTTGAAGTTCTGTGTCCTAGTCACATTTGCAAGTTTTAGAAGTCGTTCTTTTTAGAGCAAAGGGACACAGTGACACATGATGCTCATCGTCCTCTGTTGTTTCCAGTGTAAGAATAGCAAGGGGTAGGGGTGGCCCAGAGCCACCAGAATGGAAGGAGAGGACCCCAAGCAGAGAGCTGCTGAGTAAGCTCCCCTGGGTCAACCAAATTAGTCGACCTTTCGACCTCGTCCAGAGGGATACATGCCAAGAAGAAAGGTAAAGCAAGCTCTGTAGTCACCGTCACAGTAATAAATGAGAGCATGCAAGCTTTGTAAATGCTTATCTGTCATAGAGCTGAGGATATAGAGATTTTTTGTTTCATACTGTGGTGATTACATTAATAAGTTTTATATTGAATTGGGTGAGCTTTGACGGTATGATTTAGCTAGACAGCCACTTAAAATATAGGAGTAATATAAAAGCCAGAATTGTATAAAAGTAGGTTTATAGTTTTTTGTTATGGAAAATAATACAAGAATAAATAATACAAGAATAAACTTTCACATACTCACAACTATAAACCTACTTCTGCCCCACCCTGTATATTATTAAAGGAAAAGTCTTTAACATTAAAAATAACTAGTCAGTCACTACATTTATGCAGTAAGTCAATGATTTATTTTTTTTTACAGCTGGAAACTGTTTTTGTTTGTTTTGTGTTTTTTTTGGTGTGTTTTTGTTGTTGCTATTTTTGCCTGGATCTCGCATCATGTATCTCATTTGTTCTCTCATATGGTCTGCATTCACCCCTCTCTTCCATGTAAGTCAGTGTTCTCATTAACCTAAGCAATAAAAAAGAATTTATAAAAAGGGTACTTAACCGTTCCTAGAACTATCAAAAATCTGAAGCACCTGCCACCTGAGAAATACAAAGAGAAGGTTTGGGAGTAACTGGGATCCCACCAAACACTGAACTTCTGCTCCCAGAACCATCAGATGAAGATACCGCTGTCACAGAACATGGAGCCCTAGTGGCCCCTTTACCTTTGTCCCACAGATGTTCAATTGGATTGAGATCTGGTGATTGTGGGAGCCACCTAAGCAAGGTAAAGTCTCCCTCATGTTCTTGAAACCACTCCTGCACAATACGAGCACCGTGGCATGGCTCATTATCTTGTTGGAAGAAGCCATCTCCATTGGGATAGCCATCGACATGATAGGATGAGCTTGATCAGCAATGATACTTAGGTATGTTGTGCTATTCAGAGGTTTATAATGGTCTGGCCCTCTAGCAGCCTCAGTGTGAAATTATAGCTAATTTGCCTACAAACGTCGGGTGGTCATAATAATCTGGCCATTCAGTGTGTGTGTATGTGTGTATACATACATATCCCAAATATTAGCATATATCTGGAAGTTTTCAAGTGTATATTGCAAAAAGATAGTAAAAAGTGCAGAAACAGCAAATAGATCAAGGCAATGCAAAAATACAACTGGTAGATGGAAAGGAAAATACTACATTGTTCTGAAATTCTTTGCTGTTTCGTTTTTGCTTTTCTTTGCCTGTTTCGTTCTCTTGCTTTATCATTAGTTTGCTTTAACTGATCATAGGAATTATATAGTAAGTTTAAATTCTCACCTGCCACAGAAATTAGAAAGGATATATTCAAGCTGCCAATGCAGTTCCTTTTAGCCTCTGAGGCAAAGAGAAGCAAGCTAGGATGTTGTCAGTGGGTCCCATTTTTACAGACATACCTATCTCTGTGCCCTGCCGGCCTCTATGGCTCATGGATATTCTGAACTGCTGCATTCTTCCTTTCCAGTCTCAGCCACATGGGCCCTGGACAACCAATAGGTCTCTATCCAAGTTCTTGGCACTTTGCTCTTCAGTACTTCTGGAGACCTAACTGGAATCTCCTTTTTTCCTGACGAGGAAGCACAGTGATTCCTTACACTGTGTGAAGGACTCCAAATGTATTTATGTGGTTCAATTACAGTTTATATTGATGACAACTCTTTTGAGGTAGTTAATATATTAATGAGAAAATTAAGTCTTGCAGAGATTAGAAAAATGTATTCTGATTATATATCTATTAAGTAGTGAATGTGGTGTCTGTCTGACTTCAAAATTTGGGGTGTTTCTATTTTTAATATATCACCTTTCTGTCTTAACAGAATTATAGGAAAAGAGAACACTTTTCAACTTCATACATTTGGAGGACATCTGGGAGATCTCTCTCTCTCTCTCTCTCTCTC
>PVJC01021034.1:0-28612 GCA_004026665.1 Murina feae | reverse complement strand
GGCCTGGCTTTTATATTTTCTTTTAATTATAACAACTCTCTTGCTTAGATACCATTATTTTCTCCAATTTATAAATGAAAACTCTCTGGCTTAAAGAGATAAAGTAGCTTGATCAGTGAAACAGAGCTAGTAAGTGGTTAAGTTGAATGAGGTGTGTCTACTACCCAGGATATAAGATCCTGGATGGCATTGTTTTTGTCTGTTGATTTAGCACCTAAAACAATACTTGCTATATGGTAGGTGTCTAATAACTTATAAAAATCAATGAATATTGAAAAAAAATTACATTATACTTTAAAAACAGTAAAGCAGAAAATCATTTGATTAACTTTGTTGTTCACATGTAAGTGACCAATAATTAAAAATCACTGTAAAGAAATTGCTCCACAGTCACATCAATCAATATATGTGTTAGATAACCTAATGTGTCCAAAGTTTGAATATGATGACAATAATGTTTGATAAATAGAATTGTGTCTAACTTCTCAGGTTTGGGATTCTTCAGTAAACCATAGTGCATTATAAGGATTGCTAATGAATGTGTGCTTTACTTCTAGTCTTAGATGTTAGAAAATACATACTGAAGCTAAAGCCCGGTAGTTATACTCAAAGAAACAAAGAAAAAACTGATAGTTGTCAGAGGGGAGGGGGATGGATGGATGAAAAAGGTGGAGGGGAATAAGAGGCACAAACTTATAGCTATAAAATAAATAAGCCACGAAGGTATAGTATACAGCTCAGGGAATGTAATCAATAATAATGTAATAACTTTGCATGGTGACAGATCATTACTAGACTTAGTGTGATGATCACGTTATAAGGTATATAAATGTTGAGTCGCTATGTTTTACACCTGAACCTATTGTAATATTGTATGCAAACTATCTAAACTAATAAAGGCGTAATATTGAAATTAACCGTCTCTTTGGGATGGGTAAGCCACGCCCACCAGCCAATCAGAGTGACTGTATGCAAATTAGCCCAGCCAACATGGAGGCTGCCACTCATGGACCTGAGTAAATGGCAGCTTCCATTGCAGCAGGAGTGAAACTGAAACTGTTTGTGGCCCTTGGCGGGCCAGCTGGGCTTATCCTGGCTCCAGGCAAAACATATTTGCAACAAAGTCTCAATCATATAAGACTCAGGAGCTGAAACAAACAGCAGGCTGGGCCCACTACTATCATTACCTGCCTAGGAAACGGCTTAAAGGAACAGTGTATCAATTATAGAAACCACAAGCTAAAGCAGAAACGAGGCTTTGTAACCTACCTAGCCTCGGCTTAAAGGAACAGTGTATCAATTATAGAAGATAAACCCCAGAAACCTGCTTCCAGTCAGCCTTGCAGGGACATTGGGTCAATGGGAGCTGTGAGCAGCCTTAAAGCCTGAAAACGCCCCTCAGCCCGTCACCCATGCTGGCCACACCCCAATGGGGTGAGGGACCCCACTAGGGGGCTTGGCCAGCCTGCAAACAGCCATCAGCCCCTCACCCAGGCTGGCCAGGTACCCCAGTAGGGACCCAAAACCTGAAGGGGCTGTGGGCAACCTGAAAATGGCCCTCAGCCCGTCACCCAGGCTGACCAGGCATGCCAGCAGGTGGACATCCCCAAAGGAGTCCCAGACTGCCAGAGGGCACAGGTCGGGGTGAGGGACCTCCCAAGTGCACAAATTTTTGTGCACCGGGCCCCTAGTACTTTAATAAAAGCATTTTTTAAAAGAGCTTAAAAAAGATGAAGTTATAGAGGATCATAAGTTGAATGTAATAAAGCAGTATAGTAGTAGCATTGCATAATCTCTTAAGATTCAAAAATGTATAAATTCAAGAATGGTATGAACATAGCAATTGTTGATTTCTTTTTTAGGTGTTTATTTGTTAGATATTTAACACTTTGTAATTGGGCATTTTCCCGCCAAATCGCGTCGTAACGGGAAGAAAGAAATCTAATAATGGTCTGACTTTGCAAAGTCTATCTGAGTTGTCTTGCACATTTTCGTTGTTGAAATGCCAGGGCCTTCATATTTGACAGAATCTGTCTCTACTCATCGTTTTTGGAAAAAACTCGTCTCCCATGCTTTGGTATAAAAAGCAATATGACGAGTTTACTCGTTTCCCGCAAAAAATTTAATATTGGACATTTTAAGAGAAATTAAAGAAATTGGAGGAATCAGAGGAACACCAAAAAGTTTAAAAGTTTTGATACTAAAAGAACATAAAGGACAAAATTGATTGAAGAGTTGTCCTTAAATATATCC
The DNA here is from genome assembly GCA_004026665.1 of Murina feae. Taxonomy (NCBI): domain Eukaryota; kingdom Metazoa; phylum Chordata; class Mammalia; order Chiroptera; family Vespertilionidae; genus Murina; species Murina feae. Next base: position 26,359 of record PVJC01021034.1, on the reverse strand, counting down.
TTAAATATACTAGGATTTTTTGCAAATGGCACTGGTCAACTATTTTCCATCACATAAGAAAATATTTAAGTGGAACATCAAGACATTAAGCTATTCACTTTCAGGATGATTGAATATTAGAACAGGTTAATATAATAATAAGAGTCTGTGGCTCCTTCTAATTGGCATTTGACCAAAGGACAATTTTCCTTTTTTGGATACTTTGAGTTCAGGGTAGTTCAGGTTTGGACAGTAAGCTAAAAGGTCTTTGAGACCCTTTTTTGGTTCTAGGGAAAATGGAGTATATGGTAAAGACTCTATCATTATTCAGCAATGGATCTTAACCTCTTTTAAGTACACTCATATTTTCTTTTCTTTTGAAAGAAGACCTATTAGTATGTCTCACAGAGTGATTAATTTTGTCCTATAATATGTTTTAGGAAGTAAGGTTTAAGGTAAAACATTATTTCACTTTTTTTTAAAGGTTATTTCAGGATATGAAATCAGCAGGTTCTTCCACATTATTGAAAGCACTTCCTTTGAAGCTTCAGCAAACAGCTTTTGAAAATGTGTACCTGAAAGCTCAGGAAGGAACGAGAGCAGTGGTAATTTTAGTAATGTGTTTTTGCTATTATTGTATACTTTCTATAAATATACCATATATTACTTTACCAACTTTGGCCCAAGACAGTTTCTATCTAATAGTTTACAGTGTAAAGTTAGACTATAACAGGAAGGGTGGGAGTTATGGGAAACATCTGTAATAATGTCAATAAAAAACCATTAGATTAAAACAACTGTATGAATTGATTGAAATATTTGTATTTATTGGTCAGGAATAGTAGAATAATGGCAATTTCCTTTGATTCAAGTCATATGTAGCATTTTTGTTGGAAAATAATTTCCTGAATTTTCTAAGAATATAAATGGTTTTCTTTTTTATTAAAAACTCTTTTTGTAAGAGCTGGACAAAATCTGGTTCAGAGAACAGATTACCATGGTGTCTTTTAGTGAACCTTTTGATTTTCATATTTCTTTGTAGAATAATGATTTTTTTTCTTTAAATGAAAATTGTCCTAGGCTTAGGATTTATTCATTTATTTATGCTTTATTTTGTTTGTAAAAGCTATATGAGGCAGCTAATTAAATGGCTGTGATAGCACAAGACTGAAAAGGACAGTTGTGTAAAGAATGTGAATTTAGTAAAAAATTTAAATAGATTTGAAAAATGAGTGTAAATATTATAAAATTAATAGAGGTAATGTATATTATACATTTTAAAATCAGCCTGTCATGTGCAAAAAGGGAAAATATTGACCTGACAATAATTCATTTAGAAAAAGACCTAAGAAGCTTTACATTTGAGAGCACACTATGAATCAACATTGTAACAGTCTTTCAAAAAAGCAAAGTCTGTCTTTGACATCATTGATAGAAGCATACTGTCATGAACAGGTTGTAGAATTTCATCTTCTATACATTTTATTTTTTAAATATATTTTTATTGATTTCAGAGGGAGAGGGGGAGAGGGAAAGGGAGAGGGAGAGGGAGGGAGGGAGGGAGGAAGGGAGGGAAAGAGAGAGAGAGAGAGAGAGAGAGAGAGAGAGAGAGAGAGAGAGAGAGACATCAGTGATGAGAGAGAATCATTGGTTGCTGCTTCCTGCACGCCCCATACTGGAGATTGAGCCCACAACCTGGGCATGTGGTAATGACTGGAATCAAACCTGGGATCCTTCAATCCGCAGGCCGGCGCTCTATCCACTGAGACAAACCGGCTAGGTCTCTTTTATACATTTGAGAGGGCAGCTTGCATGTTGAGCTTGGTTCTTAGTAAAAGTAAAGTATACTTTTCATTAGGATGTTAGAGAGTCTGTAGATCCATCTCTTATAAGGAATAGTTGGAGTTGACTCAAAAACCTCATAGCTATTTTTGAGCATGTTGATTGCCATTTAGTAAAGGAATTAGGTCCTTACATTTTCTTGTACCACAAACCAGAGCTAGCATCAGAGAGTAGCGGTATTTTTCTAAATGTGAAGAGAAACTTCTGTCACGTATAGCTAATAAAAAAAAAAGTACATATTTGTAGGGATGTTATAATTATCGAAGCATATGTCATCCTATCTAGTTGCATGTTTTGATTGTTCCTTTTGATAAAGATATGATAATATTTTTAAAAATATAAAGAGGTATATATTGTAATGATAATAAACATCTTATGAAGTATACTTGGTAGTTGAAGAGGAATTTTTAATCTCTCTCACCTACTTGCAGTTTCTTTTTTTTCTTTGATATGATTTATACATCACTGAAATGTTTAGCAATTCTTTCCATAATATGTTATCAAAAGCAGTCTTTGACACTCTAGAAACTGTATTTTCTCAAAATCTCTACTCTGAGCCTCGTCACTATAGGATTTAAAACTGTTCATTGGCTGCTTAAATGTTGTCATAGTGTACTGTGATTTTATCCTTACTGGTTTATTTGTAATGTTTAAATATTTATATTATTGTTATGAAAATTCTCTTAAAGTTCCACAGAGCTGAGAACCCTGAACTTTTGGATGAGATTTATAATAGAAAAGCTGTTTTACTGATGACGATGGCTGTGGTTTTATACTGTAGTCCTGTCTGTGAAAAACAGGCTTTGTTTGCCCTATGCAAGTCTGTGAAAGATAATGGAATAGAACCTCACCTCATTAAAAAGGTACATGTGGATGAATATTTTTTATTATAATCTTCCTTGGGTGATTTTTAAATAATTAAAAAACTTAAACTAGAATTTTAAAGTGGCACTTACAAAAGACTTAGAGACAGTTTTATCTTATCTAATAAAAAAGTAATATTGAAATTGACCGTTTCTATGGGACACCTAAGCCATGCTCACCAGCCAATCAGAGCGGCTGTATGCAAATTAACCCAGCCAAGATGGAGGCCGGCAATCATGGAGCTAGAGTAAATAAACAGGAGACTTTTGTTGCACCAGGAGTAAACTGTCTGCCTAGGCCAGCTGGGCCTCTCTGCTCACGGCAACATTCTTTCAATTATAGAAGCCACGGAGCTGAAGCCAACACGAGGCTTCGTTACCTGCCTAGGCATCGGCTTAAAGCAACAGTTCCAATTATAGAAGATAAGTAAACCCCAAAAACCTGCTTCTAGCCAGCCTTGCTGGGACGTTGGGTCAATGGGAGCTGTGGGCAGCCAGAAAGCCTGAAAACGGCCCTCAGCCCCGCACCCAGGCTGGCCAGGCACCCCAGTAGGGACCTGAACCCTGAAGGGACTGTGAGCAGCCTGAAAACAGCCCTCAGCCCCTCACCCAGGCTGCCCAGGCACCCCAGTAGGGACCCAAAACCTGAAGGGACTGTGGGCAGCCTGCAAACAGCCATCAGCCCCTCACCCAGGCTGGCCAGGCATGCCAGGAGGTGGACATCCCCCGAGGGGTCCCAAATTGCGAGAGGACACAGGCTGGGCTGAGGGACCTCCCGAGTGCACGAATTTTTGTGTACTGGGCCCCTAGTTTTTTAATAATGTGTTTGAAAAGTAGTGTATTTATTTGTATACCATGTTATTTCTTACATTCAGTTGAAGAAATTTCACAGGTATTCATTAAACTAACAAGGATGAATGACCTGTTGTCATGCCGACCAGGCCCTCTAGAATAGCATTTATTGACTGAACGACAGAAAAAACAGTAGCAAGTGTTCTGCCTGATTGATTCTGGGGCAGGACATTGGGATCTAGCAGAGTCAGGCATGAAATTTTAGAGCTTTTAAGTTACATGATTAGGAAAGGAAAATCAGGGTCTAGCCTTGCAATTTCATCAGCACAGTGTTGTAAAATCTTTCTTCCTGGCTTGTTCCACTGCCTCAGCATTCATGGTTTGGGAAGTTCCAAGCCCTTCCAGTGTAGATTTTTATGTGATGAACCAGTGACAGCTCAGTAGCCTGCTATACCATTCAGCATCCTGACAACCTGATTTCCATGGAGCTTTGCAGTAGGCCAACCAGTGGGTAATCAGTCTTAGACAAGTTAACTTTTTATTTCTCATGATTAAGATAAGTTGCTTTAAAAAAATACAATTGCATCACCTAGTTATTATTGTAAGTGGAATATAGTGTTTAGTATTTTCTCATTTGGGTTTTGGACTGAGAAGAATTATTCTACTTTAGACCAGGGGTGGGGAACAGCTGCCTCATGGGCCATATAAGGCCCATGAAATGATTTGGTCTGGCCCTACCAAGGCATTAGAGATGAGTGAATTGATTGTTTGACCAAATATAGCAGGCTGATTTTTAAGTTGATAATTTTGTATGGCTGTGAATGATGTTATAAATATCCAAATGGCCCTTGGCAGAAAAAGGTTCCCCATTCTTGCTTTAGACCCTCCTTTGGAATATAATTAAATGTTTAAAATTTCAACTTTTTCTTTTTTTTATTAACATTTATTAAGAACTTGCTATGTGCCAGGCATGGTGTTAATTATATTAAGTACATTTTTCTTATTTAGTCTTGCTGAAGTGGATACTTTTATTATCCCCATCTTATAGATGAGTAAATCAAGATATAGAAAAGTTAAATGAATGCTTAAAGTTATACTGTTAGTAAATATTAACAAGGATTTAAATAACATTGCTTTGCTATTAAAGCATTGGCTTCTTTTTTATTTGTATAGGTTTTAGAAAAAGTTTCTGAAACTTTTGGATATAGACATTTAGAAGACTTCATGACTTCTCACTTGGATTATCTGGTTTTGGAATGGCTAAATCTTCAAGATACTGAACACAGCTTATCTGCTTTCCCTTTTATTTTGTTAAACTACACAAACATTGGGGATTTCTATAGGTAGGTTTAGATATGAACTATGTTTACCTTGAAATTAGGGGATACTGTTTGGCAATCCCAGCCCTTCCTCCCCCGCGCCATCCTACTCCCCTATTTCCTAGCTCCCCATGTACAGATGTGGGACGTTTAGAGTATGAGAAGCAGGACAGCTTATTTTAATGAAAATGTATTGAAGGGAATCCCTGAACTTTGGATCTGGTCCTAGCTGTGCCAGTTACCAGCTGTGTGACTTTAGACAAGCCATGTAACCATTCGTTGGGACTTGGTATTTTTAAACTGTAAAGTAAGGGAGTTACACAAGGAGATCTTAATGTTCCTTTCAGCTTTAACACTTGGTAATCTTTTCTATGAAAAGTGAAAGATAAATTAATAGTGACTGGTTATTTCTGCCTTGTTTTTGTTTTCTGTTGTTTGTAGGATATTTAGTCATTATTTCTATTTTAATGTAAAAGTACTTATTTTGCTAACTCTAACTGTAGAGGAGAAAATTTTGAAGATGGAAAGGTTTGAAACAACTAAAGAGTAATGTGTACATAGGATGATAGGAAGACTGTTCATTATTGTTTAGTGGTCCTTATTCATTTTGACAATAATATTCATGTTTATTCTTTGAATTTATAAGTTGCTTTCATATTTCATTTTACAATCATCTATATATATAAAAGCCTAATACGCAGTGTCCCCTTGGGAGTTCAACTGACGAGAGTTACATCGCTTGCTATGATGTGCGCTGACCACCAGGTGGCACTGTGGAACGAAAGAAGGCCCTGGCTTGCAACCAGAAAACCCTGATTGGCCCTGATCGAAGGCCAGGCCTAGGGACCCTACCCATGCATGAATTTTGTGCACTGAGCCTGTAGTTTTATATGCAGAAGAAGTAAACATAAATTTAATTTCTACTTTTTTTAAATCATAGAATTAGGATAGTATATTCTATGAACTCCTTTCTTTTTAATGTGACTATTTAAAATGCACTTCATTTTTCCATTTATAAAATTACAGTAAGTATGCTTCAGCTAGATAAAATAGTATTCTAATATTTATTTAAAGAATTTTATTATTTTAAGGACTATAATAAAAATTTTACTTTGAAAAGTTATATATAATATATTTTTTAAATTTTTTATGTTTTAGATCTTGTTATAAAGTTTTGATTCCGCACCTGGTGATCAGAAGTGATTTTGATGAGGTGAAATCCATTGCCAATCACATTCAGAAGGATTGGAAGTGTCTTCTGATAGACTGTTTTCCAAAGATTCTTGTTAATATTCTTCCTTACTTTGCCTATGAGAGTATAGGAGACAGTGGGATGGCACAGCAAAGAGAGACTGCTACCAAAGTTTATGATATGCTTAAAGATGAAAACTTACTAGGAAAACAGGTATGACTTCAACTTTTACTTAGATTTATCCCCTAATTGATCTGAGATGTAACTTTAAAATTTTAAGGCTCTTTATCTATGAAATTAAATTTAATATGTGGAAATCACTATCTAGCATAGACAATGAATTGTTGTGGTAGTGTTCTCTCCTTTTGATTGGCTTTTAAAAAAAATATGCTGTTATTGATGTTTTTAGAGAGAGAGGTAGGGAGATATAGAGATAGAAACTTAGATTAGAGATGAAACATCATCAATCAGCTGCCTCTGCATGCCCCTCCTGGAGATCGAACCCAAAACCTGGGCATGTGCCGTGACAGGGAATCAAACCAGTGACTTGGTTTGATGGTCAACGCTCAACAACTACACCAGCTGGGTTTGATTGGCTTTTAAATGAAATATTTTTAATCAGATATTTAAAAAAAATAACTTTTGAATAATTTTCTTCCTTTTTTCTTTTTAAAATTTATTACAGTTGGCAGTAATAATAAATGCAAGTTAAATTCAAGCAATATTGAACAATGTATAGAAAAGTCTTCCTATTTCCTCTTTAATCTCATTAAACCCCTCACTTTTCAAAGAAAAATACAACCCCAAATTTCCATACCATGCTCTTTCTTTTTTCCACAACTACCTCCTGACATATAGTATCATTTACTTAGGAATTATGTTCATTGTTTTTTATCAGTCATCTCTACTATAAGTACTATGAAGGTAGAATTTTTCTTTCTTGCTGATGCATCTTTAACCACTTAGTATATATATAAAATATTCATTTTTTGATATAAGATGGACTCAAGTAAAAAAGGATATAACAATTTTTGATTTACAGTATTTTACATAAATTCAAAATTATTTGAGGCAACTTGTATTAAAACACATATACAGGGTGTGGCAAAGGTAGGGTTACAGTTGTTCTTATGGAAAATAGTATAATAATTAAATAATAATACAAGAATAAACTGTTTCATGTACTCACAGCTGTAAACCTACTTTTGCCCCACTCAGAGTAATCATTTTTTAAGATAAAAGATGATTAGTCAGTTCAAATTTTTTTTTTCAGTGTAAGTAAGGCTGACTAACCAAATTTGGTTAACATAAGAATTATAATTGGATGAACTTTGAGAGGTTTTTTTTTTTTTTGGTTTCCCAGTTATTTATGTTGAACCAAAAAACGGAACAAGACTCAAATTACTTAGGTAAACCATTGCCAGTCAGGTGGTTCTAAGTCTAGTCTGGTGACAAATGTGACTGTTGGAGCATAATGTTGGTACACCAGAGGTAATGGAATTTATGAGAAACACTCTGTCTCTACCTACTCCTAGCCAATTTCCTAGCTTAGGCAGTCCTGATCTTACTACTCTTTTTTATGTATTCAGACCAAACGATAGCAATTTTCAGTCAGAATTAGTCTAGGAGGGAAAAGTTATTACATTAAATCTTGATATCTTAGCTTCTTGGTAAAAGAAATATACTAAATTCTTGTTAGTCTCAATTTAGCGTGAAGTTGTCATCAGTTAATTTTTCTTAGTTTCTCTAATTTGTACTTTATCTGAATCAGTCTTTTAGATTCTTTTTTGTTTTTGTTTTTGTCAGTAAGTGTTGGTACAACTATTATGTCTTTGCATCTTCTAAAACTGTTAATTGTTGAAAGCCTAAAATCTTTACCATGAGATTGTTTAGCTATATCTAGAAATCTGAACAATTTATATATACTAAAGTAAGATTACATATCTGATTTATTAGAGAGTCAAGTGAAATTAGTGAAGTTATTTAGGATCTTATGTGCAAGGAAACATTCATTAATTTTTCCTCATTTTTTTGTAATTTTTAAATTGATTTTTAGAAAGAAAGGAAGTGAGAGGGACAGAGAGATAGAAATATTGATGAGAGAGAGACATGATTTGTCTGCCTCCTGCACGCCCCCTACTTGGGATTAAGCCTCCAAACAACATGTGCCCTGACTGGAATCAAACCAAGACCTCTTGGTTCATGGGTTGATGCTCAACCATTGAACCACACCGGCCATGCTTCATCTGGTGTTAGATTGGCCAATTTGTCTTTACTTATTATAGAAACACTTTGAAATGAAGCTGTATTTTTATAAGGGCTGAAACCTTGGAAATGATGATGTGGACAATTGATATGTAAGCCGGAGGGAAAGGATAGGATTTTTACATTAGGTTTCTTATCACATTAAAAAATATTGTTATATTAAGAAATATTTTCAAACCTCCTAGTGTATCAAATAAATCAGCCATTTGCCCTGTAGTTCAAAGCACTATAATTTTTTATTTGGAGAGCTAATAAATTCATCCTCAATACTTTCACAGTTTTCATACATTTGGCTGAGGTGTAAGATAGCAGACCCATGATGTAGAGAATTTATGCTCTTTATAAGGCTACCTATAGTAGGAAGTGATTGACAAAGAGTTTGCTACTGTTGGGTTTTAGACTATTGTTGATGATGAAGTGTAGGTAGCAACTAGCTTCAGAATTTGGGATATCAACCAAGGGAGAAGTTATTCAGGGAACAAAGAGATGATTATTGCTAGTCACTGAGACTTTTTACTAGTAAAGTTTCTAAGTGTAATAGCATTCCCAAATAAGAGTAAAATGCAGATTGAGTAGCAGTACATATTAGTGGGAAATTTAGTTGTCAAGAAAATGATTAGATTGAGCAATTTAATGTAGACCTGAAGGCTTCATCAATTAAAAGGATTACTTTTTAAAAAATACATGTATTTTTATTGATTTGAGAGATAAAGGGAGAGGGAAAGAGAGATAGAAACATCAATGATGAGAGAGAATCATCAATCGGCTGCCTCCTGCACACCCCATACTGAGAACTGAACCTGCAACTTGTGTATATGCCCTGACCAGGATTCCAACCATGACCTCCTAGTTCATAGGTTGACTCTCAACCACTTGTTTAATTAAGCCGTCGGAGAATTAAAGAATGAGCCAAATGAAAAGTCAATCAGGCTTTATTGGGAGCAAACGGACGGGTCCACAGGTCCTGGGAAGGGAGAGGGGCCGGTGGAGCCGCCCCTGAACTGAACTGGGCTGGGTTTTTAAGGTCTGGGGCAGGTAAGGGAGGGGTCTTTGGAATGTATGGCGTTTCCCCTGGGCGTTGAGGGCGCCAGGGGCTATGGATAAGCAAACAGTTTCAGGATAATCCATTTTACGGTCAGGGCTTAAGGTCAGGGCTTAAGGTCAGGGACCTGGGGTGGGGAATGATCTATGACTCCCTTGGCCAGGTGAATGCTTGGACAGCTTGGACACCACTGAGCCATGCCAGCTGAGCTAAAATGATTCTTTAAAATTAAAGGGTCATATTAAGGGAGTCTTGTTTGGTGTGGTTTCTTTACTTTCCTCTCAATTTATAAGTTGGCAGCATAGTAGAAAAAAATGGAGTTAGGTGTACGTCTTGCAGATAGACCTTTGTTCATCTATTTCCTCCTGTGATCACTGGATAATAGTGGAAATGAGGCAATAACATGAGCCCCTTGAGCTGTCTTAAAGGTCACAGACATAAAAACGTAATTAATTTTATGTCCTTGCAGATTGACCATTTATTTGTTACTAATTTACCAGAGATTGTGGTAGAGTTACTGATGACGTTACATGAACCTGGGACTGCTGGTGCCAACCAAAGCACTGACCTCTGTGACTTTTCAGGGTATGGGTATTTTATTTTAATTTATTTTTAAATTAAATTAATTTTTTTCCATCATATACTTATTAGGGTATGGGTATTTTAGACTTAGAGAATTAGCTGCAGCTTCAGAAGTTTATTGGCAAGTGTATTGGTTGACACCTTTAATTGTCTATTTCAGTTTTTAGGCACATACTCCACTTTTAAATTATTTCTTTAAAAATGACTTCTTTTGAATTGAAGTAATTACTTATCTGCTTCTACTGTAGTCTTGCTGCTGCAATAACTGTTCTTTCTAATTGACCTGTTTGTTTGCAAATTCAATGAGCTTTTTTCTTCAATGTTTCTATAGTATTTGAGCATTGTGCCATTGGTTGTCTCTTCAAATTTTCTTCCTTATGACACTTTATTTTATGTTCTCCTCTCCTTATCTATGGCTTGCGTTTTTAGATCACCTTTCCTTTATCACCCCTCTTAGCTCTAGAATATTACTATACTACAATTTAATTTGGATGTGTAAACCCCCTTGGTTGTACATGAATGTTTAGCTATCTTCCCAGCTTGATTTTGTAAACGGCTAGAAAGCATCCTTTATTTTTTTGGTATGTCCTATAGTGCTAAGCATATGAAATAATAATACCATCTACCAAAGTGTGTATATATATATATATATATATATATATATATATATATATCCTATATAATAAAGAGGGAATTTGCAAATTAACCATCACTCCGGTCAATTTGCACCCACAACTGAGGCTAATTTCCCATAACAAGCCTTAAGGAGCAATCAGCAGGGACCTGAGGCTTCACGCCCACCCACCTCCTGCATGGGGCTTGACAGGGGACCTCAGGTCGTACCTTCCACCCGTAGGGCTTGACAGGAGACCTCAGGCTGCTCCCCCCGTCCTGGCACCAGGCCAGAGGAACTCAGGCTGCACCCTCTTCCCTGGTGCCAGGCTGGGGGACCTCTCGCCCTGGCCCCAGGTCAGGGGAACTGAGGCTGTGCCCCCCACCCAGTGGGACTTGACGGGGGCCCTCAAAGTGTGCCCTCCACCCTGGTGTTGGGCCAGAGGACTTCAGGCCATACCCCCCACCCCAGCACCAGGTCAGAGGACCACAGGTTGTGCCCCCTGCCCTGGCGCCAGGCTGGGGGATCACAGACCACTTCCTCCGCCCAGCAGGGCTTGATGGGGGACCTCAGGCCGTGCCCCCCTGCCCTGGCACCCAGGGGACATGAGGCTGCACCCCCCCACACCTGGCAGGGCTTGACAGGGTGGGACCGGCCAGGTTTGGGTCTCAAGCGATTTTGAGGTGCACGTGGGTGGTTGAAGACTTGACTCTGGGTTTCATGGTGCACCCCAGACTCTGACAGGAGGAAGATTTTCATATACATTTTACTAATTTTCTTTAATCTCTGACACTTCTATTATAGAGAAAGGGAAAATAGCAATATTAAAATATTTCCTCTAATTAATCCCCTTTTAATGTGCACGAATTTCATGCACTGGGCCACTAGTATATATATAATTTCATGTGATACAGGTAGTGTATCCTAGAAGGTAAAGGTATGTAACTACTCTGATTGATGAATATAGACTGTGATATGTCATTTTATGAAAAGTAGTTTTCAGTAGAGAAATAATTTTTTAATTTGAGGTTATTATAATCCAAATTTTTATTCTGGGATTTCACTTGTCTGTCAACTAAGTCTATTTTTTCTTGATTATTTTGTTCTGAAAATGATGACTCTTTTCCTATAACTTTTAGGGATTTGGATCCTGCTCCTAATCCACCTCATTTTCCATCGCATGTGATTAAAGCAACATTTGCCTATATCAGCAGTTGCCATAAAACCAAGTTTAAAAGCATTTTAGAAATTCTTTCCAAAAGCCCTGTAAGTACACCTTAGTAGTATAGTAATTGAGACAAGAATTCCTTCTTTTTCAGCTAGAAAATCTATATACGTACATTGTAAGGAGAAAAAAAGGAAACAAATGGAAAATTCAACTGAATAAATTAAGAAGAAAAACACTTGCCTTGACCGGTTTGGCTCAGTGGATAGAGCATGGGCCTATGGACTCAAGGGTCCCAGTTTTGATTCCGGTCAAGGGCAAGTACCTTGGTTGTGGGCACATCCCCACTAGGGGGTGTGCAGGAGGCAGCTGATTGATGTTTCTCTCTCATCGATGTTTCTAACTCTCTATCCCTCTACCTTCCTCTCTGTAAAATATCAATAAAATGCATATTAAATAAATAAAAATAAAAAAAAGAAGAAAAACACAAGTTTATATTTTGGTATTTTACTTGTCAGTATTAATTGAAATGTGTCACATGTGAGGGCTGAATTTTTTTGTTACATATCAGTCATATATTGACTTGGAATTTTTAAAATGCTATCATTTTTAATTTTTAAAAAATATGCTTTTATTGATTTCAGAGAGAGGAAGGGATAGGAACAGATAGGAACATTAAAAATGAGAAACATTGATCATGCCTCCTACTGGGCCACAACTTGGCCATGTGCCCGGACGGGAAATTGAACCGTGACCTTCTGGTTGATGCTCAACCACGGAGCCACACCAACTGGGCAAATATGCTATTTAATTATAGTGTATGAAAATTAAATAGACAATAGTTGTTTATGTTTAAGATAGTAATTTTCTTAATGTAATATTTTGGATTTGATATCAGACCCAAAACTAAATTCTGTAATTTATTTTGAGTACAAAATGTATTTATTATACCTCAGTTTGTGTGATTTGACAAGTTTTTATTAAAATATATCTTTATTTTCTAGGATTCCTATCAGAAAATTCTTTTAGCCATATGTGAACAAGCCGCAGAGACAAATAATGTTTATAAAAAGCACAGAATTCTTAAAATATATCACCTGTTTGTTAGTTTATTATTGAAAGATATAAAAACCGGCTTAGGAGGAGCTTGGGCCTTCATTCTTCGAGATGTTATTTATACTTTGATTCACTATATCAACAAAAGGTAAATAATATATATAGACCAAGATCGAAGTATTTTTCTACCCTGTTACCTTAATTGAAAATTTATACGCTGGTAAGAGATAGACACCAGAGTATTGTTTCCTGAATTTATATCTGTTGTTGTTGTTTTTTTAAAATGAATTTCACTACTACTTCTCCAAATTTTAAGTACTAGAAATCTTAATTTTTAACGATCTTAAACATTTTAAAATAAAAATTCTAATTTTAGATGGCTTGAAATATGTTACCATTGCAGTTCTGGTCACCAATTACAATGTGTGTGTGTGGGTGGAAGGAGGTTGGGGGGGAGGTTTTTCACACATATTCAAGGAATTCTCCAGACCTAGCTGGGTGTCCTACAATTCAACTCAATGTTGATGAGACAGTATCAGATCCTGGAGATTAAAAGGTCTCAGTTCTATAAGATTTCCTCCCCTTACTCCCTACCCCAATCACATGCCAGTGGTAAGTCCAGGTTATCATCTGTGCCTCTGACCACCTGGCTGTAGGTTATAGGTTCTAATGACCCCACCTGCCTTGTGCCTGAGTAGTTTGCTAGATTGGCTCATAGAACTTGAGAAACCCATTTACTCACTAGATTACCTGTTTGTTTGTTTTTTTAATAAAAGAAGATATAATTCAGGGTCAGCCAGTTGGATTTGACGCATAGCACTTCCATTAGTGCTGGACCTGGGGCCATTTAGCAAGGGACATGGGGCATGCTGATGCCAGATGTGTTTTTTAGGATTTGTGAACCTTTTTAAAAAAATATATATATTTTATCTATTTTTTACAGAGAGGTAGGGAGAGGGATAGAGAGTCAGAAACATCGATGAGAGAGAAACATCGATCAGTTGCCTCCTGCACACCTCCTACTGGGGATGTGCCCACAACCAAAGTACATGCCCCTGACCAGAATCGAGCCTGGAACCCTTGAGTCCACAGGCCGACGCTCTATCCACTGAGCCAAACCGGTCAGGCCAGGGTTTGTGAATATTTGAGATATTTTAGGAAAGGTTACAGCATGATGCAAGACAGGCCATTTGCATTGAGAAGCCACTGGAAGTGTCTTGGGTGGGCTGCAAATCAGGTCATCACCTGGGCGTAGGGATTGGGGAGAGGACAATTGATGGAGACTCAGTAAAGGAACAGTGGCCTCTGCCAGCACTTCTGTATGGGAGAAAACTGCCCCTTTGATCCTATCCCTAAAACCAGATAACTCAGTTCTTCCCAGTATGTCCCTGGCACTTTTAAGTGGGACTCCTAGGATTCTGTCAGCTCTTGTCTTACAATCTTCACTGGTTTTCACAGTCAGCAGTTACGGGGACTTCTCTTCCTGGCACTGTGACCTTGGGCTGAGGGACCTGGTGTGGGTCTGGAACTCCTTGCTCTTCTGCTGCGGAAATGTTCTTCCTGATTTTTAACCCCCACATATGGTGTAGGACCAGCTGGTTCCGGTCTCCATCCTTCCTTCCTGTCTGAATATGGCTTCATTTATATCCTTATTTGTAGGACTTCTGTTGAGCTAGAGTTCAGACGGTTCTGAATAATGGTTGTTCTATGGTTTAGTTTTAATTTTAAAAAAAATATGGTTTTATTGATTTTAGAGAGAGAGAGAAACATCAGTTTGCTACCGTTTGCATGTCCCCCACTGGGGATCAAGCCTGTAACTTGGGAATGTGCCCCAACCAGGAATTAAACCATCAACTTCTCAATGCATGGAATGATGTTCAACCAACTGAGGCACAGTGGCCAGGGCTAGTTTAGTTTTAATTTTGATGTGGTTGAGGGATGCCAGTATCACTTTTTTGTATGCTGTCATCTTGACCCCGTTTAAAAAAATTGTGTTATCTTTTTGTCATTGAGCTGTAGCAGTTCTTTATACAGTCAGTATATTGAACTCTCTTACATGTGCTTTGCAAATATATTCTAGGCATTTAATCTTATGTGATTTGCAAGTAGTTTTTTCTTCCATCCTGTATAAATTATTGTTGATATTACAAATGTTCTTAATTTTGATAAAGTTTATCAATTTTTTATTTTGTTCCACGTGCTTTTGGTATTATATGTAAGAATCCATTGCCAAATCCAAGGTCATGAAGACATTCTCCTATGTGACACTCCTAAGAGTGTCATTGTTTGAACTCTTATATTTAGTGCATTTTAATTTTTATATATGGTGTGAGCTAGGAGTTCAACTTCATTCTTTCCATGTAGAAATCTAGTTGTTTCAACACTCTTTGTTGAAGACAATATTCTTTTTAAAAAAATGTTTTTATTGATTTCAGAGCAAGGTAGAGAGAGATAGAAACATTAATTATGAGAGAGAATCATTGATTGGCTGCCTCCTGCATGTCTCCTACTGGGGATTGAGCCCGAAATCCGGGCATGTGCCCTGACCAGGAATAGAACCATGACCTCCTAGTTCATGGCCAATGTTCAACCGCTGAGCCACATTGGCGGGACAAGAGACTATTCTTTCATCATTGAATGGAATTGGCACTTTGTCAAAAATCAATTGGCCATTGATATATGGGCTTATTTCTGGCTTCTCAGTTCTAATTCATTGGTCTGTCCTTTTGCCAATACTAGGCTGTGTTGATTACTGTAGCTTTATAGTAAGTTTTGAAATCAGGCAGTGTGAGTCCTCCATTTTTACTCTATTTCATTATTGTTTTGGCTATTTTGGGCTCCTTTCAATTCCATGTGAATTTGATGGTCAGCTTTTTTATTTGTTGGAAAAGGGTGATAAAAATAAAAATTTTGATTGAGATCGCATTGAATGTGTGCTTATTTAGGTAGTATTAATCTCTCAATAGTTTGTCTTCCACTTCATGAACACAGAAAGTCATTTCATTTATTTGTGCACTTCTTACATTTCTTTCATCCATTCTTTATAATTTTTAGTGTACAAGTCTTTCATATCCTTGGTAAGTTTATTTCCAGTTATTTAGTTCTTTTAGATGCCATTGTAAATGAAATTGCCTTTTAATTTCCTTTATGGATTGTTGTTGCTGGTGTATAGAAACACAGCTGAATTTTGTATGTTGATCTTATCACCTGCAACTTGGCTCAATTTGTTTTTTCCCACTAGTAGAATAGATTTCTTGTGGAAGTGTATGTGTGTGTGTGTGTGTGTGTGTAAACACACATGGAATCATGCCATCTGTGATATACTTTTTACTTCTTTCTTTCAGATTTGGATGCATTTTATTTCTTACTCTTGTCTAACTGCTCTAACTAGGAGTTTAGTGTATATTGAATAGCATTGGTGAAAATTGGCATCCTTGTTTTGTTCCTGACCTTAGTGGGGAAGCTTTCAGTCTTTCAACATTATGTTGTTATCTGTAGTTTTTCTTAGGTTACCTTTATTATGCTGAGGAAGTTTTTATCTATTTATGTTTTTTTTGGTGTTCTTATCATGAAAGGGAGTTAGATTTTTGTTAAATGCTTTTTCTGTGTTTATTGAAGTGATCAGTAGTTAATTTCATTCCATTAATGTATATTACATGGATTGCTTTTTTCATATTCACCTGCTCTAGCATTCCTAGAATAAATCCTACTTGCTCATCTATCTAATCTAATAAAAAATTAATATGCAAATTAACATCACTCTGAGACACCTAAGCCATGCCTATCATCCAAGCCACACCCACTAGCCAATCAGAATGGCTGTATGCAAATTAACCCAGCCAAGATGATGGCTGGCAGCCACGGAGCTAGAGCAAATAGGAGGCTTCTGTTGCACCAGCGATGGAGTTGAAACTGCCTGCCCAGGCAGGCTGGGCCTCTGCTCAAGGCAACAAAGTTTCAATTATAGAAGATAAATAAACCCTAGAAACCTGATTCCAGCCAGCCTCGCTGGGATGTTGGGTCAATGGGAGCTGTGGGCAGCCTGAAAATGGCCCTCAGCCTCTCACCCAGGCTGGCCACACGCCCATGGGGTGAGGGTCCCCACTGGGGGGCTTGGCCAGCCTGCAAACAGCCATCTGCCCCTCACCCGGGCTGGCCAGGCATACCAACAGGTGGACATCCCCTGCGGGGTCCCAGACTGCGAGAGGGCACAGGCCGGGCTGAGGGACCACCCCGAGTGCACAAATTTTTGTGCACCGGGGCCCTAGTCTTATATAATCCTTTTTATATGCTGCAGATTCCGTTTGCTAATATTTTATTGAGAAGTTTTGCACCCATATTCATAAATATAGATATTGAATAAACATAGGTATTGGATATTATAATTTTCCTGTGGTGTCTTTATCTGACTTTGGTATCAGAAATGCTGGTCTCATCAAATGAATTGGGAAGAATTCTCTTCTATTCTGTTTTGGAAGAGTTTGGGAAATATTGGAGTTAACTCTTCTTAAATGTTTGGTAGTGTTCTTCAAGTCTTTTTAAAAATCTGTTTACTGGTAAATATTTTTTCTCAGCACGTTTTTGTTTGTTTTTTCATTCCATAAGTGTTGGTATGCTGTCTCTTCATTTTCCTTGGTCTCTAATCTCTTTCAGCATATTTAGGACCATTGACTATTCTATTATCTGAATTTCCTCAGGAAATGTTTCAGTCACTATATATATTCCTATGAATGGGCCATACTTATCCAATCCTATATAATAATCCTATATAATAAAGAGGCAATAAGCAAATTGACCACCACTCCAACAGACAAAGATGTCTATCCCCATGTGGTCAGAGATGGCCTCCCCCATGTGGACACAAGATGGCCAGCAGGGGAGGGCATTTGGAAGGGATCAGGCCTGCAAGGGAAGGCAGTTGGGGGTGATCAGGCCTGCAGGGCAGGGCAGTTAGGGGTTTCCAGGCCAGAAGAGGAGGGCTGTTGGGGGCAACCAGGCTGGCAAGGGAGGGCAGTTAGGGGTGACCAGGCCAGCAGGGGCGGGCAGTTAGAGGCAATTGGGCCGGCAGGGGAGCAGTTAGGCATCGATCAGGTTGGCAGGGGAGTGGTTAGGGGGTGCTCAGGCAGGCAAGTGGTTGGGAGCCAGTATTCCTAGATTGTGAGAGGGATCCCAGATTGGAGAGAGTGCAGGCGAGGCTGAGGGATACATCCACCCACCCCCATGCATGAATTTCATGCACTGGGCCTCTAGTTTCTTTCATAATTTCCTAATGCCTTAGAATTGTCTTCTTGAAAATGGGTCATTTTACTGTTATAATGTAACTGTGGAAATCAGATTTTCCCCTTGTCCTGGGTTTGACTTCTTTTTGTTATTGTTGAAGGCTATAGTAGTCCATTTGCTTCATGAGTTTATTCAGTTATTTTTATAGAGAATGTATTTCTTGCTATATGTGGTCACTGAAGACTGTTCCTAACTTGTGTTCAGGTAGTGTTTTGACGGAGATTTCCTTGAATACCCGGGACCAGAAAAAGAGAGAGAGAAGCCTTTTGTAGTCTTTGTAGACTAGCAGATAGGACTCTCCCTCAGGGCTTAGCCAGGCTTGCACTGAGCCTAGGGACCAGCCCAAAGTGAAAGCTATGGTCTTCATAGATAGTTTTTGAGCAAATATCTTACCCTGGGCTTGTGTGTGGCTTCCTAAATTCCCAAAATATATGGGTGAATCCGAGTGCTGTAATATCCCAAGGAAGCTCTCTCCCCAATTCTCCCTCCGAGGCAATCAGGCAATCAGTTGTAAGTGTCAACAATAATCTTTGGTCCCAGGCAGCTGTGGCTTGTTGGCTAGCTTAATGTTTTCAAACAATGCCCCCAGCTTTTTCAGCCTTCAGATATCTCTCAGACAGGTTTAGAACAGACATACACAGTAATATGTGAATGAAGTCTGCTCTGCTTTCTCAAGAACTAAGGACTAGTTGGGGAATGCAGTTTTCAAGACTGTAGCCAACCTGGGGAGTGGGTGGGACAGGGCAACTAAAATCACCAGAGCTTTGCTGCAGTTTATAGGTTTCCTTTTTCTTGGTTAAGAGTTTGCTTGATTGCTGTAAACATTTGACTATTTACAAGAGTTCTATCAAAGTACTGATAATCCTTATTTAAAAAATTTGCTGTTTGATACAAATGGTTTTTATTTTATACTATTCTTGGAGATCTTTTCATGACAAGCTGTAGAGCTGCTGCATTCATTTTTTAAAATGTATTTTATTGATTTTAGAGTGGGAAAAGGGAGGGAGGGAGGGAGGGAGGGAGGGAGGGAGGGAGGGAGAGAGAGAGAGAGAGAGAAAGAGAAAGAAGAGAAAGAAACATCAATGATGGAAGAGAATAATTGATGGGCTGCCTCCTGCATGCCTCCTTCTGGGGATTGAGCCCACATGTGCCCTTGACCATAATTGAATCTGGGAACCTTCAGTCCTCAGTCCAATGCTCTATCCACGGAGCCAAACCAGCTAGGGCGCTGCTGCATTCCTTATTAAATTTTTTCTAAATTTATTTTTAAATTACAGTTTATAGACAATATTAGATTAGTTTCGCATTGTACAATGTAGTGATTGGACATTTATATATCTTATGATGTGATCATTCTGATAAACCTAATACCTATCTGATACCATATAAATGTAATACAGTATTATTGACTATATTTCCTATGCAGTACCTTACATCATCATGACTATTTTTATAATTGGAAATCTGTATTTCCTAATTCCTTTTACCTTTTTTCACCCATCCCTCTATTACCCATTCAGTCTGGCCACCATCAATTTGTTCTCTGTATCTATGAGTTTGTTTCTGTTGGTGGAATTATAAATTGGTGCAGCTACAATGGAAAACAGTATTGAGGTTCCTCAAAAAATTCAAAATAGAAATACTTTATGACCCAGCAATTCCACTTCTGAATATCTGGGAAAAAATCCAAAACGATAACTCAAAAAGATATATTTATCTCTATATTCATTGCAGTATTATTTCCAATAGCCAAGATATAGAAGCAACCTAAGTGCCCAGCAATAGATGACTAGACAAAGACAGTGTGGTACACACACACACACACACACACTAGAATCTTACTCAGTTGTAAAAAAGAATGAAATCTTGCTATTTGTGACAACATAGTTGGACCTAGAGGGTATAATGCTAAGTGAAATAAGTCAGATAGAGGAAGACAAATATATGATCTCACTTATATGTGAAATCTAAAGAACAAAATAAATGAACAAACAAAACAGTAACAAACTCATAGTTCTTGTTTTTCAGTGTCTCAGGGGAAATTGGAACTGCCTACTCCACCATTTTGCTGATGCCCTTCTCTTTTTTGGTTTAAGGTTTTGGATATGAAAGTGATTTTATGTCAAGCCATATCATAATTTGAGCTGCTGAATAAAAATGACAATAGAATGAGTTTATATCCAAATAGTTGCCTAGAACTTAACTGTTTTCTCCCCCATAATAGGCCTTCTCGTTTTATGGATGTGTCATTGCGTAGCTTCTCCCTTTGTTGTGACCTGCTAAGCCATGTTTGTCGCACCGCAGTGACTTACTGTAAGGATGCTTTAGAAAATCATCTTCATGTTATTGTTGGTACACTGATACCCCTTGTGGATAGTCAGATGGAAATTCAGGAGCAGGTAATTTCATAAACCATTTTCAAAATGATATTTGAATTACACTTATAAATTATTCTTGAAAGGAGTTGAGTATTACATGTTTATTTGGTATAAATTGTAATTTTAGGGAAAATATTTTTAAAAAATGGTTGGAAAAACATTCTCAATGAATTTATTTTTATAACCATTTAATTACCGAACACCTTGTAATTTTGATCTAATAAATAGTTTCTGTTTCTTATGCTGAAGTGTAGAGGTAGTTAAAACTAAACACAACAGTTTGCACCACTATGATGGTGTGTAAGGTATCTTATATAATAAAAGGCTAATATGCAAATTTACTGAACAGCGGAATGATCAGTTGCTGTGACACGCACTGATCACCAGGGGGCAGACGCTCAATACAGGAGCTGCCCTCTGATGTCAGTTTGCTCCTACAGGGGAGTGCCACTCAGTCAAAAGCCGGGCTCATGGCAGTCGGACATTTCTCAAAGGCTCCTGGATAGGAGAGGGCACAGGCAGGTGGAGGGCCCCCCCCCCAAGTGCATGAATTTTGTGCACCAGGCCTCTAGTTACTTATATAAAAATTTCTGTAATATTGGCATTTTTATACCTCAGGGCCCATCCTGCAGAAATAGTTTAATGGTTTATTGAATTATTTGAAAGCATGGAAATAGCTGGGTTTCTTAGAAGTAATTAGAATATTTTATCTGAATTGGGTTAGCAAAGTTGTTATTTATTACAATGGGTTTGGTTATTTTAC
Organism: Murina feae; assembly: GCA_004026665.1. Classification (NCBI taxonomy): domain Eukaryota; kingdom Metazoa; phylum Chordata; class Mammalia; order Chiroptera; family Vespertilionidae; genus Murina; species Murina feae. The sequence goes on along the minus strand of PVJC01021034.1, from coordinate 5,228 downwards.
TTTAAAATATAATTAAGTCATTTGTTCCCTTTTGTTTTTTCTTTTGAAATTATGTTTAGGTATTGGACTTGTTGAAATACTTAGTGGTAGATAACAAAGACAATGAAAACCTCTATATGACGATTAAACTTTTAGAGCCTTTTCCCGACCATGTTGTCTTTAAGGATTTGCGTATTACTCAACAGAAAATTAAATACAGTAGAGGACCCTTTTCACTCTTGGAGGTAATAATTATTCCATCATCTTACTATTTTATATTAGAAAGGATAGACAGTAGTACCTTTTGACAACCTATAATGCTTTAAATGTGAAAAACTGAATGTGTTTTAGAAATTATAATAAAAACATAGCATGAGAACAAACCTCTAAAATAAAAAACTGAACTTAATATATCCTCTTGCATTGCAGTAAAAGTATAAATATCAAAGTTTTTTGTAAACATTTAATTTAAATATTGATGAGATATGATATAACATGCTTGATTTCATATGCATAAGCACTATTAGTATCTCAAAATTACTATCTGATTCTTTGAGGGACAATTTAATGTTTGAATTAGAGATATTAACTTTTTAAAGAGTTTCCCAAATTTCAGTTCTGTCTTAATTTTTATAAACTTCAAAAGTATGTCCAGATACATTTTTCCTTGTAAGTCTTATTATAATTTAAAAATGACGCTCTGTATTTTGTTATATATCAACTAGGGGCCCGGTGCACGAAATTCGTGCACGGGGGGGTGGGGGGTGGGAGGTGGGAGGATCGTTCTTCAGCCCAACCTGCACCCTCTCCAATGTCGAGCTCTTGGGGACTCTCACAATCCAGAACCTCTGGTTCTTAACCGCTAATCTGCCTGCCTGTCCTAACCACTCTGCCTGCCTGCCTGCCTGCCCTAACCACTCTGCCTGCCTGCCTGTCTGCCTGATCCCCCTAACTGCCCTCCCCTACCGTCCCCTACCGGCCTGGTCACCCCTATTAACTTTCTTTTTTAATCTTATCCCCTTCACACACAATTGTATTTGACTTCCTTATTGGCTTCTTCCTCTCACACAATTTTTCTCCTTTATGTAACACTTTTCCTACTGACTCATCATTTATAAACTTTTCTTTCCTCCTTGATTCCTACTTCTGTTCCATCATCATTCTTCCCATTTTTCTACTACCCTCCTTCCCTTCCCATATTCCTTCTTTCCTTTATCTTTACCCCTGCCCACCCTCCCCTTTTCCTTCCTTCCCACCTTAATTTTTTTCTTTGCTTCCTCCCTCTGACCTGCTTTGCTCTCTCCCCCATTCCTTCCTTCTTCCTATTCTCCTTTTAAGCTCTACCAGCTTCCCCTTTATAACTTTTCTTCCCTCCCTCTTTTTCTCTCATCCTACCTTTGCCATACATTCTTCTCTACTTACTTCCACTGTTTTAATACCAATCTATCTACTTGTCTAATTATCCACTATCATTTATCTTTTTTACTTTTTTGACTTCTTTTAAAATCTGTCCCCAGTACACAACTATACTTCGTTTTCATTATAGGCCCTACAGTTCACTCATACATCCTCTTTTTTTTAACTCTGCTGTCCACTGACTCTTTTATAAAGTTCTTCCCTCCATCCTGTTCCATCCCTCCCCCACCTGGTTACTTCCCCCCAAACTCTCCCTGGCTGCTGCTCCGCCTGCCCCCTGCCCCCTGCCCATCTCTCCATCTCCTGGCTCCCCTGGGGGTTCACCCCAGCTCTGAAGAGAGATAGGGCCTCTCACAGGAGACCCCTGCCCCTGTGTAAGAGAAAATGGAGCCAGCGAGAGAGTGGGCCCAGGAGGCGTGTGTGAGAGAAAGGGAGCAGCCGGCTGGTCCCACCCTTGCATTGGCTGCAATGGGCCTGGGTGGGTGGCGTGGAGGCTTAGCAGCCTCCATGTGTGTGTGCCCCTGGGACTCACCCAGGCTGATCTCAGCGCCTGGGCCGGCCCGCGCTGCCATGGGCCTGGGTGCTAAGCCTCCGTGTGTGTGTGTGTATGCCCGGGGACCCACTCAGGCCCATCACAGCCCCAGGCTGGCTGGTTGCTCCCTCCCTCGGCCGCCGCCTCTATTTTCAACAGAGGTCTTCAGTCTGCCCTGCTAGGCCACAGTCTGTGGCTTCTTCCCGGGCTCCCGCCTCTGCCATCTTGACTGGGCTATTTTGAATACAGTCGCTCTGATTGGCTGGTGGGTGTGGCTTACCCGTCCCGAAGAGACAGTTAATTTTAATATTCCGCTTTTATTAGTTTAGATATGAAAATATAGGCAAATATACTAAGATCTAAAACTAGTTATAGAAATTTAAGTGAATAGAAATTTAAGCTTTCTTTTCTAATTGAGTATGCTATAATCTTGCAATCTAACTATTACCACGAGGAAATGTATTAGAATTTAAATTAAAACATTGTAGGGTTTGAAATAGAGGAAATAATTTACTTCTAACTTGTTTGGTAGTAATAGTGAGATGAGTCACTGTCTTTAAAAGGCACTTACTAATTTTTTTTCAAGTTTTATTTCACAGACTTAACCAATACATGTCAAAAACAATTCCATTTTTAACAAATTTTCTCTTTTAGGAAATTAACCATTTTCTCTCAGTAAGTGTTTATGATGCACTTCCATTGACAAGGCTTGAAGGATTGAAGGATCTTCGAAGACAGCTAGAACAACATAAAGATCAGATGATGGAGCTCATAAGAGCATCTCAGGGTACTAATTTTAATGACGTAGTTTTTTTGTACCTATTTCTTTTTGAAAGAATCTTTTATAAATTCTTGCTGTTGGTTTAATTGCCATGGACTTAGATTCCCATCATTTAGTTCAGACTTCCATCATTTCTCATCTAACTATAAAAGACTCCTAATGTCTTCTTACCTTGTGGGTTCAGTTCCAGTCAAGGAAACATGCCTGGGTTTTGGGCTCAATCTCCAGTAGGGGGTGTGCAGGAAGCAGCCAATCAATGATTCTCTCATCATTGATGTTTCCATCTTTCTCTCCCTCTCTCTTTCTCTTTGAAATCAATAAAAATATACATATATTTTTTAAAAAAGGTTAACTTCCTGCTGCCTGAAAGAGACATGAATTTTTTAGAGCCAGGCATACAAGGTGTATCTGCCTACTACTACAACTTTTTTTTTTTTTTTTTGGTCTAAAAGTTACTTAAATAAGAGAAATTTGTCTCATTTTAAACATTTAAGTGTGTGTTATATGTGTGTGTGTGAGTGTATGTTTCTGTATACACATATGTATATATGTTTTTAGCTTTGTTTTCCTTAAGAAACATTAATTTGAGTTTGGGTTATTATACTGTTGTATTTGGGGGAATCTTTTTCTACTTACATTTTAAAAAATTTATCTTTATTGTTGAAAGTATTACAGATGTCCCCTTTTTCCCCCTCTCATTGACCCCTTCCTCCCCACTCTGTTCCCTCCCCCACTATTGTATTTGTCCATGGGTTATGCATATAGGCATATATGTTCTTTGGTTAATCTCTTCCTGCCCCCACTCCCTTCCTTCTGAGAATCTTTAATCTGTTGTATGCTTCCATATCTCTGGTTTTGTTTTGTTTGTCAGTTTATTTTGTTCATTAGATTCCATATATAAGTGAGATCATGTGATATTTGTTTTTCTCTGACTGGCTTATTTCGCTTAGCATAATACTCTCCAGGTCCCTCCATGTTGTCCCGAAGGGTAAAAGGTTCTTAGTATTTAATTGTGTGAACGCACCACCACATTTTTATGCACTCAACTATGGATGAGCACCTGGGTGTTTCCAGATCTTACTGTAAATAACACTTCTGTGAACATAGGGGTGCATATATTCTTTCTGATTGATGTTTCAGGCTTTTTAGGATGTATTTCTAGAAGTGGGCAGTTCCATATTTTAATTTTTTGAGGAAACTCCAACCTGTTTTCCATAGTGGCTGCATCAGTCTGCATTCCTACCATCAGTCTACTAGGGTTCTCTTTTCTCTACATCTCCAGCACTTGTCATTTGATGATTTGTTGATGGTAGCCATTCTGACAGGTGTGAGGTGATATATCATTGTCATTTTAATTTGCATCTTCCTGATGATTAGTGACTGAGCATTTTTCATATATCTCTTGGCCTTTTGTATGCCCTCTTTGGAAAAGTCAGGTAAAGAATTCAAGCTCTACTTATGATTTGATTTTCATCTTCCTGTGCTCCTTAATTTTGTATTTCTATTGTATTCTTTTTATCCTAAGTACTTTTTAAAACTAATTTTGTTAGCCACCTGAATTCTGAGATTCTAGTGTATTTGTTTTTATTTCTACATATATATAAGATATGAATACCTCTATCTCTTATTATCATTTATTTGGGTATTTTATAGGTCTAACATGTCTTGTCCAATACAGCTAGCTACTAGCTCTTTGTAGCTACTTAAATTGGAATAAGTGAAAACTTAATAAAATTTAAAATTCAGTTATTTCATCATACTAGCACATGTCAAGTTCTCAGTAGTAACATGTAGCTAAGTAACTATCATTGAACAGTGCAGATTATAGAATATTTCTCTCATTGTCCAAGTTCTAGTTGATAGTTCTGGTATAGACTGAATGCTAGAAGTTAAAACCCAAGCATATCTCCCAGGTTTTATCTATAAGTTTTTGTTTGTTCATTTGTTGCTTTTAGTTTTATATCTCACATATGAGTGAAATCATATGATTCTTGACTTTTTTCTAACTTATTTCGCTTAGCATGATAGTCTCAAGATCCATTCATGGCAGTATTTCATCTTTTCTTATGGCTGAGTAGTAACCCATTGTATATATGCACCACATCTTCTTTATCTAATCATCTATTGAGGGATACTTTGGTTGTTTCCATGTCTTGGTCACCATGAAACACAAGGGTGCATATATATTTGGGAATAAATGTTTTCAAATTTTTCAGGTAGATACCCAAAAGAGGGTTGCAGAGTCATGTGGTAACTCTGTTCTTAATATTTTGAGGAACCTCTATATAACTGTTTTCCAGAGTGCCTGTACCAGTCTACATTCCTACCAGCAGTAAATGGCGGTTCCTTTTTCTCCACAGCCTCTCCAACACTTGCTATTACTTGTCTTGTTGATAATGGCCACTCTGACAGGTGTGGGGTGGTATTTCATTGTAGAAGTTGAGCATCTTTTCATGTATCTATTGACCATGGTATGTTTTCTTGAAAGATGTGCCTTGTTCAGGTCCTCTGTCCATTTTT
>PVJC01021033.1:0-28612 GCA_004026665.1 Murina feae | reverse complement strand
TGAAGTCCCCCGGCCTGGCACCAGGGAAGAGGATGCAGCCTGAGTTCCTCTGGCCTGGTACCAGGGCGGGGGGAGCAGCCTGAGGTCTCCTGTCAAGCCCTGCGGGTAGAAGGCACAACTTGAGGTCCCCTGTCAAGCCCCATGCAGGAGGTGGGTGGGTACGCAGCCTCAGGTCCCTGCTGATTGCTCCTTAAGGCTCATTATGGGAACTTAGCCTCAACTGTGGGTGCAAATTGACCAGAGTGACAGTCAATTTGCATATTTCCTCTTTATTATATAGGATAGGATGATAGTATAGAATACATAGTAAACATTTTCATTTGCTCTACATACACTATGAAATGTAATAATCTATACAGCATTCCTGAATAAGTATTGATATCCACCTTCTACAGAAAATTTGCCTATAGATATGTATGGATGTGTGAGTGTGTATGGGGGTGGGGAGGGTTGGGAGGAGTGTTAAGGAGAATATATCTAATATAGTAATCTGGTCAGAGTTCATTGTATAGTAGCAAAAAGCTAGAATAGGGAAATAAGATCATTCAGTTAATATGGATTTTTTATCAAGTGTAATAATGAAGTTGAGACAATAAAACAGCAATCAGCTTTCAAGTAAGAGCTGATATTTTTAACAAAATGATTTTTAAAAATCTAATAATATTTTAGCAGATAACCAAGAAGAGTTCATGAGATGAAATCTCAGAAGAGTCTATGTAATCTTGGCAAAGTTAAAGTGGATTATCAGCTTAATTAAAGGAGAAATTACCATTCCCTAATAGAGTCAGATATAAAGATAAACTGTGGTGATGGGAAGAAATGTGGGTAGATGCTGCTGTTATTGTGAAGGATATTATAATCTAATGGAAGAATCAGAGATGTACTAGAAGTTTTAACTTAATAGTGATAAGAAATAAAATGCTTAAGTTATGAAATTCTAGAGGAAGAAAGAACAAATCTAAGTGGAAAGGAAATGACTTATAGAAGAAATAATATTTATGTGCAGTTTGAGAATAGACCATATAAATAAATTCTGGTAATAGTTGATTATTGGTGAATAAGGGGTGTTAAAATAATGTTATCACTTATTATTTAGAAATATCACATTGAGGATCTATTCTACTTGGAAAATATTCAGATACTAGTTAATGTGTATAAAAAAGACATGTCCCTAAACTAGAATCTAAATTCTAGGCAAACTTAAGTTATTGTTATCATGTGATTGAAACACATTAATGATCAGAATTTAAATAGTAAGATAAAATACTGTTTCATAGTTTATCTAAAAAGTATATCCCTGAATAGCAGTGAAATTGGTAAAAATAAAAATTTAGCTAAAGTTTTGAATCTGTTCCTGAAATTCAAGCTTGGAATGGAAAACAGCCATACTTAGTTTCTCCTTCAATAGGATCTATGCATTAGGAAATAAGAATTGTGTCTTTTTGTATAAATTAATAATGTAATTACATTCCATGTTTCTAATTACTAAATTCATAATTCTATTTTAATATTTACTGAATAAATTAAGTTTCTCACACCAAATCTGTAGACACTTCTCTTTCCAACCTCCTCCCTCTACTTTCTCCACATATCTCATCCATCTTGGTAAAGAGGAATAATAATTTTTGTGCACTTGCTGATGGAGTACTATGAGTGAAAAGCAATTCTGGTTAGTACATGTTCCATAGACTGAAATAGAGCTCAGAAGTGAGGACCTTTCACACTGATAGCAGATGCCAGAAACCACGCACCAAAGATTAAAATTCAATGACAATTAAAAAGTCCAATGGACAAACCAAATAGTGAGGTGACCAAACAATGATTTGGGAAACCAGAAAACTAAGAATAAAAAGTTGGGGAATGGACAAAAGGAGAGTGACGTGGAAGTGTTCCCGAAATAGAGTAGGAATGGCCCCAGTAGCCAACCCCAAGCCAGGTAAGAGTTTTGTGAGTCAGGTGTATCTGGAGTCTGAGAAAAGCAGAAAGAGTACTCATCCCGGTATACCAGCAGCTATGAACAGTGTATGCCAGAAACAAAACCACCTTCTAATTTCAGTTTCCATGTGTTAGCTAAGTCTACCTGGTCCATCTACTGGGTTCCCAAAAGAAATCTCTTCTCAAAGGAAATACAAACACTGGGAAAATCTAAGTTGTCTTTGTGACCCAATAAAGATGTGTTGATACAGAAGAGAAAATAAGGCTTTTGAGAAAGTAAAAGCTAATTTTTAAGATGTACTAAATCAGACAGGGTGATAGTAAAAATTGTGGCTTTTCATCTTAAAACTCACTTTTAGTGCTCTTAAATTTAACCATAAACTTCAATATTTACCATTGTGAGTGATTTTTACTTCATTTTGTTTATGTCAATAATACAATTAATTTTTTATAATACTTTAAACTATTTTTGTTATTTTGTGATAGACTTTAAGCATAAGTAAAAAATAAGATGAATAGTGCTCCAGTGCTGCTCAGACTGGACTGGGTAAATTTTTTAATGTATTTTTATTGATTTCAGAATGGAAAGAAAAGGGAGAGAGAAATAGAAACATCAGTGATGAGAGATAATCATTGATTGGCTGCCTCTTCCTACATGTTCACTTCTCGGGATAGAGCCTGCCACCTGGGCATGTGTCCTGACCAAGAACAGAACCATGGCTTCCTGGTACATAGGTTGATGCTGAACCACTGAGCTATGCCCACAGTTGTACCAGGTAGATTGGAGAGTGTTGTGGGAGAGATTGGGAAGGGGATGGCTCTTCTTACCCATGCACATACTTTCATTTGTCAATTCTGCACAAAGTTAAATTCTAACTTTGTATTCAACTTCATATTACCGTGTCCACATTTATAATTAGATCTAAAACTAATGTATACATGTTAATGAGAGTTATTAGTTTTGTGCCACTTTAGCATGCAGTGAATTTTAGAAATCTGGCAGACAAGTGAGTGGGACTTTATTTTTGGTAATGAGCAAGATGAGTACAAACCCTGAAACAAAGGTACAATGAGAAGAGTAAGAAACACATTTTTTTTATATTCTGGGAAATATAGGGGAACAAGGCTAAGCATGTATGATTTCTACTCAAGGAAATAGGTCATGGTGATAATTGTAGGTAAGCTCATTTTAAGATTGGACTTTGACTTATACTTCTTTTGTGAAAGCTAAAAGAGGATGTGAATCTTAGATGTGTAAAAAATTGTTACTTTTGTTCATTTATGACTTTAATAGTGTGGACCTTAAAGGCCTTCCTAGTCTTGGCCTTTGTATGGTAAGATGCATCCTTATTCAAAAAACATGTGTGCACATAGTGTTAGGTTGAGATCTGTCAGCAACACTTCAGGCACCCTGACAAATTAAATACTACAACAGAAGCTAAATCTCTCAAAACATGTTTAAAATATGCTTCCATAAAACTTTGTTTTTCATGCCATTTGTATAGCACTAATCACATTGAATTGTCATTGTGTTTCAAATTAACCCTACTCTTCTGTAAGATCTTAAGTTACTTGAGGAGACTGGCAGCTATCCCTTACAAATTCATTATCCTCAGCATTCATTTTCTCAGGACGAGGTATAAAAAAAAAATCCAGGGAAATGAAACACACCATAGTGCAGTGGATGTAGCACATTCTCAAATAAACAGTTATACAAATTAGAAAGGTAAAGACACTTAAAAACCAGAAATGGCCTTAGGGATCTTTGAGTAAGCTCCTTATTTCAGAGATGAGGAACAGGACGCCTAGAAAATACAAGACTTGTTCAGGATGAGCACAGATCAGGGGAGATCCAGTCTCTCTTCTGGATCCCAAGCACTCCAGTCCATGGAAGATCAAATGATACCTTGGGAGTCATTTTTCTGATGAATATCTTACTTCTAATCGGTAAAGGGAAAAAGTGTGTAATATTTCTAGATTAAATTATAACTGGAAGCCAAAAGTCCAGTTTTGTAGAAAACTATGGGATATGATGATTCTTCATTAAGGCAAATTTATATCTATTCACTTCAACTAATATCTATTCACTCATCATGCACAAAGTCATAAAAACATTAAAAATGCTAGTGTGGGTTGTGGTGTTCATGTGTATGTGTTGGGGTGCTCCTGTGAGAGACAAGAGAGAAGGGGTGGAAGAGAGAGAAATATAGTAAGAGAGAGAACAAAATTTGAATAAGAAAATATTACCCAAGAAACTGCATTAATTATATAAAAACAAATTAATAAAACATTTGGACATAAATATTGACTTTAAAAAATAAAAAAGAAAACATGACCTTTTAAAATAATTTTTATTGCTATATTATTACAGTTCTTCCTCTTTTTCCCCCCATAGCTCCCCTCTTCCCAGTTCCCACCCCACCCTCTGCCCTTACCCCCCATCCTCATCCATAGGTGTACTATTTTTGTCCAGTTTCTTCCCACACCCCCAACACCCCTTTCCCCCTGAGAATTGTCAGTCCACTCCCTTTCTATGCCCCTGATTCTATTCTATTCACCAGTTTATTCTGTTCATTGGATTTTTTTTATTCACTTGATTTTTAGGTTCACTTGTTCATAGATATGTATTTGTTGTTCATAACTTTTATCTTTACTTTTTCTTCTTCTTCCTCTTCTCAAAGGATACCTTTCAGCATTTCATATAATACTGGTTGGGTGGTGATGAACTCTTTTAGCTTTTTCTTGTTTGTGAAGCTCTCTATCTGACCTTCAATTCTGAATGATAGCTTTGCTGGGCAAAGTAATCTTGGTTGTAGGCTCTTGCTATTCATCACTTTGAATATTTCTTGACACTCCCTTCTGGCCTGCAAAATTTCTGTTGAGAAATCAGCTGACAGTCATATGGGCGCTCCCCTGTAGGTAACTAACTGCTTTTCTCTTCTACTTTTAAGATTCTCTCTTTGTCTTTTGCCCTTGGCATTTTAATTATGATGTGTCTTGGTGTGGTCCTCTTTGGATTCTTTTTGTTTGGCATTCTCTGTGCTTCCTGGTCTTGCAAGTCCATTTCTTTCACCAGGTAGGGGAAGTTTTCTGTCATTATTTCTTCAAATAAGTTTTCAATATCCTTTACTAATTCTGTTAATATTTTTAGGCATCCATGTCATACTTGATTTGCATGAGTTTTACTTCAGGTAAAGCTTCATTTCACTAGATACCTAAAGTATTTAATAATCTTGTTATTACCATTCCTATTTTCTTGAGAGGTTTTAGTCTACTTACCTTAGTTACAATGTCTACTCATTTTTATTTATTTTGTTAAGTCTGGAGATTCTTCCCAGTGTAAATCCATAAAGTTGAGTTTAAAGTATACATAATTCAGAGACACTACTCCTTCGTGATGGAAATTGATGGTCTATGTGGAATGTCAGGGATACCCAGAGCTGTCAGGGTGACTTCTCAGTGTCACTGGTATAGAACAGTGGAAAATGATGATGAGGAAGGTTTAAAAAAAAGATTTTGGAAAGAAATTCATGCACAAAAACCCCAACTCACATTTATACCTGCATAACTTTGAGCATATTCCAAGCATAGTTTCCCCATGATTTCATTTTGGATAAGATTTATCTTGTAAGATGTTTCTAGGATTAGATAGAGAGATGATAAAAGCTTTATTCCAGCCAGTGTAATTCAGCTGATTGGGGCATTGTCCTGTACACCAATAAGTTTCAGGTTCAATCCCTGGTCAAGGCTGTATTAAAGGCAACCAGTCAATGTTTCTCTTTCACATCAATGTTTCTCTCTCTCTCTAAAATAAATAAAAGCATATTCTCAGATAATATTTTAAAAACACACATGGGCTTTAAATTCAGAAAAAAAATTGATAAATCTTGTATTTACTACTCACTGATTTATTGATTTTAGCTAAGTTTGAGTTGTTCTATAAAATGAGGATAGTAATTATCATTTCTCCTTCACTGTTTTGAAGTGAGGGTTTAATAATAATGCTTTCACACTGTAAATTCTCAATGAATTCTATTGATTGTTATGATTGTAAGGAAACATATCTATCTCATAGAAGATAATTAATACATCCAGTATCTACCCCTATAATGTCCTGTAACTTTAACTTAAGTAGTTCCCAACTCAACATGAGAGAAAAATATACTTAATACTAGGGGCTCAGTGCATGAAAATTTGTGCACTCAGGGGTCCCTCAGCTCGGCTCTCTCACAGTCTGGGACCCCTCGGGGGATGTCCACCTGGTGGCATGCCTGGCCAGCCTGGGTGAGGAGCTGATGGCTGTTTGCAGGCGGGCCAAGCCCCCCAGTGGGGACCCTCACTCCATGGGGTGTGGCCAGCCTGGGTGAGAGGTTGAGGACCGTTTTAGGCTTCCCACAGCTCCCATTGACCCAACGTCCCAGCAAGGCTGGCTGGAATCAGGTTTCTGGGGTTTATTTATCTTCTATAATTGAAACTTTGTTGCCTGGAGCGAAGGCCTAGTCAGGCAATGAAGCCTCCTGTTTGCTTCAGCTCTGTGGCTTCTATAATTGAAACATTGTTGCCTTGAGAAGAGGCCTGGATGGCCTAGGCAGGCAGTTTCAACTCCATTGCTGGTGCAACAGAAGCCTCCTGTTTGCTCTAGCTCTGTGGCTGCTGGCCACCATCTTGGCTGTGTTATATTGCAAACAGCTGCTCTGATTGGCTGGTGGGCATGGTTTAGGTGTCTCAGAGTGATGGATAATTTGCATATTACTCTTAGATTAGATGAGTGGGGTAAAATAAAAATAAATTGTTGAGATATTCTTACATTATATGTGAAGTGGGAAAATGTGATTGAAAAGATTAGTTATACAACAATGCATATTATAAACCTGTAGCAAGGTCTTAAAAATAAATAATAATCCAAACTAAGGCAGAATGAGAGGAAATAGAACAGAGAACACATGGAACAAAAAGAAACTTTTTAAGATGGTAGTTTTAAATATATCTATAATTGCATGAAATGCAAATGGTCAAATACACCAATTTAAATTTAAGGTTAACAGATTGGGGGGAAGAAGCAAGAACCAATACTATGTTCTCTATAGAAACCCACCCTATATAATAATCCTATGTAATAAAAGGCTAATATGCAAATTGACTGAATGCAGAATGACCAGTTGCTATGATTCACATTGACCACCAGGGGGCAGATGCTCAATGCAGGAGCTGCACCACTCAGTCAGAAGCCAGGTTCAAGGCTGGCAAGTGCATTGTCAGTTGTGGGAGCCTAGCCCACCTCCTTGACAGTGCTAAGGACCCTTTGGGGATGTCTGCCATCTGGCTTAGGCCTGCTCCCCATGGAGCAGGCAGACATCTCCTGAGGGGTACTGGACAGGCTGGGCTAAGGGACCTCCTCCCTCACTGCCAAAATGTCATGCACCAGGCCTCTAGTTTTAAATATAATGGCATATATTAATTATAACTAAAACAATGTGGGGGAAAATATATCATGCCAATTACAATAATCAAAAGAAACTTATAATAAACATGTTAACATCAGAAAAGGTGAACTGCAAAACAAGGAATTGCATTAGGGATAAAAAGATAAATTTCATAATGATGAAGGACTATATAAGAGCTTAAACATTAATAAAGCAAATGCTAATAGAATTAAAAGCAGAAATAAAGTAATTAACAGTTGTTTTTAAAGACATCTGCAGTTATCCCTCAGTAATTGGGAGAACAAGTAAACAAAAAACATTAAAATATAGATTTGAGCATTATCAGCCAATTTAACTTCATTAAGATGCATAGAACACTCCACTTAATAAAAATAGAATTCACATTATTTTTAAAGTCCAAATGAACAAAGTAGGCAATTATATTGCTGATTATTAAATAAATCTTGACAGATTTAAAATAACTGAAAAAAATACAAAGTATGTTTCCTAACTATAAAGCGATTAAATTAGAAATCAGTAACAGCAAAACACATAGAAAATTACCCAAAATTTGAAAATTAAATGACATTTTCAAATAATCTTTAGTCAAAAGTTTTTAAGAAAATTATAAAATATTCCAAAGTATATGAAACATGAAAACAGAGCATATCAAAATGCATAAGATATAGCTAGAACAGTACTTAGAGGAAAATATATAGTCCTAAATGCCTATATTAGAAGAAAATAAATATAAATATCTATAATTAATAATCTAAACATCTATGTTAAAATAACATTGAAAAAGGTTGGCAAATTAATTCCAAATCAGAAAAAAATAAGGAAGCAATAGAAGTAATTAGTGAAATAAAATGATGAAAATAGTAGAGAAAAATCAATGAAGCCAAGTGCTAATTATTTGAATAGGTAATTAAAATTGATAAAATCCTAGAATGACAGATTAAAGAAAAAAGTTTAAAAAAAATTATACCAAAATTGCTAATGAAATAGGGATCATCACTACAGATCATAGAAATATTAAAAGGAAAAGGGAGTAGTATAACTTTAATTCAACAGTTTATTAAAATGGATCTATTATTTGAAAGATGCAAGCTATGAGAATTCACTTGAAAAAATAGCTAAAATAATTAACCTTATATCAATAAAAGAATTTGAAGTTTAAGTTAAAAACCTTCCCATAAAGGCAATTAATAGCATAGGTGTCTTCATTAGTAAATTATACCAACTATTCCAGGGGAAATAATAAAAATTCTACACAAATTCTTTGAAAAAAAAAAAAAAAAAGATAGGATGTTTGTGCTCCCGCAAATTAATGTTGAAACCTCGCATCCCAATGTCATAGTGCTAGAAGGTGGGGGTCTTGAAAGTTGATTAGGTCACAAAGATGGAGCTCTCATGACTTTGATTTCTGCCCTTAAGCAATAGGCACCAAAGAGCCTGTCCTGTGAGGACACGATGAGAAAACCACCATCTCTGAACCAGAAAGTTGACTCCATCAGTCACCGAATCTACAGACACTTTGATCATGGACTGCCTAGCCTCCAGAATGAGAACTATTATACTATGTTTGTTTAACTCACTTAGTCTATGGTATTTTTTTATACCAGTCTAAAGGGACTAAGAGAAGGGTCTAATTCTTCCCCATCACTATATGAGACAGCAAAACTCTGATACCAGAATATGAAAAATATATTTTAAACAAAGAAAAAGGCCTATATTCCACTTAAAGATCCTTAAAAGTATTAGTTCTTCATAACAATATAGAAAAGGAAATATATTATGATCAAGTGAATTTTATCTTAAAAAGGAAGGTTATAATTTACTATGTCAATAGACTAAAAATAAAATCATCTCACTAAATGCAGAAAAATATTTTTTTAATTTACAAATTTAATGTTTATGATTTTTAAAAGCTTTGAGAAAATTAACAAGAGGGAATTTCCTCTACCTGATAAAAGACATCTATAAAAATCTACATTGTTGCCCTAACTGGTTTGGCTCAGTTAATAAAGCATTGGCTTGCAGACTGAAAGGTCCCAGGTTCGATTCTGGTCAAGGGCATGTACCTTGGTTGCCGGCACATCCCCAGTAGGAGGTGTGCAGGAGGCGGCTGATCAATCTTTCTAACTCTCTACCCCTCTCCCTTCCTTTCTGTAAAAAATCAATAAAATATATATTTTTAAAAAATCTACATTGTTGGGCCAATGGTGCTTAATGGTTGAGCATCAACCCATGAACCAGGAGATCACAGGTTCGATTCCCATACAGGGGCCATGCAATAGGCAGCCATTTGATGTTACTCTCTCTTTGATGTTTCTATCTTTCTCTATTCTTCTCTTTTACTCTCTCTCTAAAATAAAAAAAAAAAAACATATTAAAAACAAAAAATACAAAACAAAAACTACATTATTGTATTTAATGGTGATAAAATGAATGCCCTCCCACACCAAGATCAAGGACAAAGCAAGGATATTCACTTTCTACTTGTATTCAGTACTAGGGGCCCAGTGCACAAAAATTTGTGCACTCGGGAGATCCCTCAGCCTGGCCTATGCCCTCTCACAGTCTGGGACCCCTCTGGGGATGTCCACCTGCTGGCATGCCTGACCAGCCTCAGTGAGGGCTGATGGCTGTTTGCAGGCTGACCAAGTCCCCCAATGGGGACCCTGACCCCAGGGGGGTGTGGCCAGCCTGGGTGAGGGGATGAGGGCTGTTTACAGGCTGCCCACAGTCCCTTCAGGTTTTGGGTCCCTACTGGGGTACCTGATCAGCCTGGGTGAGAGGCTGATGGCTGTTTGCAGGCTGGCCAAGCCCCCAGTGGTGTCCCTCACCCCATCGGGGTGTAACCAGCATGGGTAACAGGCTGATTGGCACTTTCAGGCTTTCAGGCTGCTCTCAGCTCCCATTGACCCAATGTCCCAGCAAGGCTGGCTGGAAGCAGGTTTCTGGGGTTTGTTTATCTTCTATAATTGATGTGGTGTTCCTTTTAGCTGAGGCCTAGTAACGAAGCCTCCTCTGCTTCACCTCTCCGCTTCTATAATAAGACAATGTTATTCTTAGTAGTCAGGCCAGGCCTGCTGTTTCCTTCAGCTCCTGAGGATTCTATGATTGATACTTTATAGCAAACATGTTTTGCCTTGAGCCAGGATAAACGGAGCCACCACAAACAGTTTCAGTTTCAGTCCTGCTGCAATGGAAGCTGCCGTTTACTCAGGTCCGTGAGTGGCGGCCTCCATGTTGGTTGGGCTAATTTGCATACAGTCACTCTGATTGGTTGGTGGGTGTGGCTTACCCATCCCAAAGAGACGGTTAGTTTTAATATTACGCTTTTATTAGTTTACATTGTACTGGAAAACCTATTGATGGAACTAGGCAATTACAAACAAAGAAGAGCTACACAAATTGAAACAAAATACACAAAACAGTTTTGATTCCAAATAAGAGGATTTTATATATGTAGATACTGTGTAATCTACAAAACAACTGACTAGAACTAATGAATGAGTTTATCAAGATGACAGAATACAAGATTAATATACAATGATAAATTTATTTTTATCAGCTTGGAATGTTTGTTTAGAAATTTAAATTTTAAAACAACCATCTATAAGAGTATAAAAATAATTAAGGATAAATTTAATAAAATATGTGCAATATTTGTATGCTTTTGAAAATAAAAATATTGTTACTAAAAATCAAAGATCTAAATAAGAGAAATAAATATTTTATGTTCTCAGATAAGAAGACTTAGTACTGTCAAGATATCAATGTTCACTAACTTGGTCTACAGAAATTTCAATAAATCTCAGCAAGCTCTTTTGGGTACAGTGTTAAGATAATCCTAAAATGTATATGGAAATATAAAAGACCTAAAATAACCCAAAGAATTTTGAAAAACTTCTAGAAATAAAACATAGGGCAACATTTTGCAAACTTTTTGAGGGAACTATTTTTTGACTTTTTACTTATGACACAAAAAGTATAATCCATTTTTTGTTAAATGGCTAATTGTATTTCATCAAAATTAAAAATGCTTATTCTGTAAAATAAACTATTATGAGAATGAAAAGACACCACAGAGTGGAAAAAATTTGTAAAACACAAGTCACAAAATTCTTCTATCTAGAATATGTAAAGAACTGGATATTAGCAAAAGATTTGAACGAACACTTCACCAAAAGATATAGGAAATGGCCCTAACTGGGTTTGCTCAGTGGATAGAGCTTCTGCCTGCAGACTGAAATGTCCCAGGTTCCATTCCATTCAAGGGCATGTACCTTGGTTGTGGGCGCATTCCCAGTAGGGGGCGTGTAGGATGCAGCTGATCAATATTTCTCTCTAATCGATGTTTCTAACTCTCTATCCCTTTCCCTTCCTCTCTGTAAAAAAATCAATAAAATTAAAAAAAAAAGATATGGGAAATAAGTACACAAAAAGTTTCTCAACATCATTAATCATTAAGAAAATATAAATTAAAACACAGTGAAATACCGGTATACATTTATTAGTATAGCTAACTTTTTGAAAATGACAGTGAATAGCAAATGCTAGCAAGGATGCTGAACTCCCACACATTTCAGGTAGAAATGCAAAATGAAAGAGCAATTTTAGAAATCAGCTTTTTCTATTTCTTATCTAATCTAATAAAAGGGTAACATGCAAATTAACCGTCACTCCACCACAAAGATGGTGGCGCCCATAGCGTCCCTTGCCTTGGCTGCAGAAGGAGGGTGTCTGGGTAGGCAGCATACCCCCAGCTCAGTGGACACAATGCAGAGGGGCTCTGCATGTGAGCTGCAGAGGAAGCACCTTTTCTGACTGCTCATTGGCCCCCTGTACACCGTCACTTGCAGTGTTCTTGGTAACTTGGGTAATAAGAACCCAAGAATGTGATCTAGGGTTTTTCCACCACACTCCTGGAGGAAAAAACTAAGGTTCACTGCTTGGATGGGCT
Source organism: Murina feae (assembly GCA_004026665.1). Lineage (NCBI taxonomy): Eukaryota > Metazoa > Chordata > Mammalia > Chiroptera > Vespertilionidae > Murina > Murina feae. The sequence continues at coordinate 16,282 of PVJC01021033.1, read as the reverse complement.
AAGAAATGTCATATCCTGCCCTAGCAAGTTTGGCTCAGTGGATAGAACCTGGGCCTACTGACCGGAGGGTCTGGATTCAATTCTGACCAAGGGCATGTACCTAGGTTGCAGGCTTCTCCCTGACCAGGGTCCAGGTCAGGGCTCATGCAGGAGGCAACCAATCAAATTGTTCCTCTCACTTTGATGTTTCTCTCTGTCTTTCCCTTCTCTTCCACATTCTCTAAAAATCAATGGAAACTTATTCTCAGGTGAGAATAAAAAAAGAAAGAAAAAAAGAAATGGCATATCCTATGAATGACACATCTTGAAAATGCCTAAAGAAAGTTATCATTTTTTGTGATTGAAGGAACTGAACTCCGTGTTGATAAAAATACCTTGGTGGCTGTGGCAGCAGCAGAAGGGTGATGGGCTGGTGCCTTCCCCTGATCAGCCTGGTCACCTCCCACAGAGGGAGGCCAGACAGTGGCTTAGGCTCGCTCCCCACAGAGAGCATCAGTAGGACATTCCCTGAGGGCTCCCAATGTGTGAGGGGGGGCAGGCTGGGCTGAGGGAACCCCCCCCCCGAATCTAGTGCATGAATTTTGTGCACCAGAACTCTAGTTAAGTCAATATAAGCTTATCACATGATCAAGGGATCCCAAATCTATGTATTTTGCCTAGATGGAATGAAAACATATCCACTCAAAGACCACTACATTGATGTTTATGGCAGCTTTAATCATAATGACCAAAACACTGGGGAAAAGAAAGGTTCACCAACTGGTGAATGAATAAGCAAGTTGTTGCACATCCATCCAACAGAACACTCTCATTAAAAAGAAACGAGGTGTTAACATATTTAGCCACATGCATTGACCTCAGATACATTATTCTAAGTAAAAGAATCCAGATACTAAAGACTGCATACCATATAATTTTCTACAGCCTTCTAGAAAAGGCAAAATTATAGGGACAGAAATCAGATCTGTGGCTACCAGGACCTGGGGGTAGGTTAGGGGTTTGATTGTAAAGGGGCATGAAGAAAATTTGGGTGGAGAGGGTTATTAAAGACATGTTCTATATCTTGATTGTAGTGGAGGCTATATACTTTCTACATTTATCAGAACTTAACAGACTGTTCACTTTAAGAGGGTGAATTTTGTAGACATAAATTATATTGCAACAAACCCGACTTGAAAAAAATGGTAGGAAGTATAAGAGAATAATGTAGGTAATGGCACTTGCGGCGTTGGTCTTAGTAAAGTTTTGAGGTTAAACAATGTGCTGAGTCTCCCCCTCTCATCCCTTTGTCAGTTGGGTTTTACCAAAGGTAACTCCATGGGAGATTGTATCCAGGAAGCAAAGTGAAATCTTGGTTGTTTACTTCAGAGTTTTCTTCCCCTGTAGATGGCTGTTGATATAAGGTCAGGCTTCTGTCAGACAACTTTCTCTATACAGACTCTCTGTCTCTGGGTCCCTGTAATCACCTTTAACCCTTTCTGGTCCTCCTGCATGCTGTCCATGTTAAATTCTCCCTGAATTACTGAATTTGAATGCACCATTTCTTTCCTTCCAGAATCCTGACTGACAGAAAGAGCAACAACTCCTGGTCCTATCGTTTTTAAGCTGTGAGCACATAGGCTAGTCATTTCACATATTTGAGCTTTCATTTTCTTATCTGTTGCATATGAATAATGATACCTCCTTGGCAAGGGAATGAAATAATGCTATGTGAACTGAAAAACTTTTCATTAATATTTTTTTCCCTTTCTCATTTCACTCTCTCCCATTCATCACTGCTGTTTCTCTTTCTATTTTTTCACACACTTCCATTTCTGCCCTCTTTTTTAAGATAAGAGAAATTTTCTATTATGTAAAATGCATAAGTAGTTTACATAGGAGTGTATAATGTGCAGAACCCTGTATCAATGGCTTAAATGTACCATGGTTTTGTTCCTGGAATAAACTGTTGCTATTTCTGCTGCTGCAGAACAGTTAAGTCAAACTTTTGAATTAGGTCAACAAAATCCACAAATAGGGTGGAATCTTTGGACTGTGTAAGCAGGGACAGATCTGGAATAAATCAGCCACAGATATCACTTGTCAGCATGCTGAGGGAGGCGTTTCAAATAAGAGTGGAAGGTACGTCAAAAATATTGGCTTCTGGTAGCATTATGATGCATCCGTTAAATCTATATTGAGAGTTTTCCATCATGTGGATTCAGGCTAACATAATTATTTTATGGCAGTAATGTCTAAACAAGAGTCCACAATTAGGCTGTATTTTTATCTTGACTTGTGAACTATCACTGCCAACTACTCAAATTTCAAGCTTGTTGAGACATATGTTATCCCTGGAAACCCTTCATAAAAATGAAGCATTTTACTGTCCCACCAATTCAAGTGTACTCCGGTCAGTTCCCCATTGAGATCCAAATTAACCATGTAATAGTTCCTATACTGGTGAGTAGAATTTTAAATGGCTTTTTAAGCAAAACCAAAAGGAACAAATGTATTTCTATTTGTGCAAAAACATAATATGGTTTGGATTCTCTCTTCTAGCTTTTTAAATAGTGAGACAGAATGAAGTTGTGGGAAAAGACTGGATATGGAATTAAGATCTGTATTTGAAATCTGGCTCTGCTACTTCTAGCTGAGTGATCTCATAAAGTCACTCAGTTTATGGAGCCTCAGTTTCTTTATCTGCCAAATGGGGACCTGCTGGTGAGACAAATGAGATAATAATGATCTAACACATTAGCATACTACCTTTAGGACTTAGTAACACTGTTTTGCAATTTTTGTATGTGGAGTTGGATATAGGGATAGTAGGAAACGGGAATGGAGAACAGTTTCAGACAGAAGCAGGGAATGTTTTGGTTAAAAGGAAATTAAAATACTAGACAGCAAGAGCAATATAAGAATGATCACAACGTCTGAATTTATAGCCCACATGTTGCAGTTCGGTATTTTTAGGTTTGTTAGTGACAGCTTCCCAGTATAGCAATGTTAATTACGAAGTAGCTGTCAGTTCCACTGACACAGCGCTGCTCACCTGACGGAGCTGAAACTGCTCACCATTTCCATAGAAGATCTTTTAATTTAAGGGTCCAAAACATACAACAATAAATCAGTGTTGGTTTCTGATTATAATCTCCCAACGTCTTAGTTTGAAATACCCTATGATTTTTTTTTAAACAAATCTTAGTATAATGTATTTCCAAAATATGATTTGTAGTTATCTGAGCTGGACGAAAACTTCAGGAAGATGTCATGGCTCTAAGGCTGAATACACAATATTAAATGTATACTTAAATTTTCCAGAGCCCCAACTCCCATTTTTTACTAAAATGCCATGATTAAAGCAATAGGTATAATAAGTACAAAGAGAAAGAATAGGAGGAGGAAAGAGAGAGAGAGAGATTGAAGAGAGGCTTGGGGAAATGTTCAGTGGAAAATCTGTAGAAATGATGTAAGAGAAAGCAAAGGCAGGGATTGGAGTAAGGGGTGTATAACTGAGACTATAAAAACTCAGAGAGAAAACTCACCATCAGGGCTGAGTTTGGGAGAAACTGCACAGACAGAACTCTAAAGTTAGAATCTCCTGACTTTTCACAAGGTAAGTTAAACATAAAAGCTGATAAAATGTTAAGGGTTTTCTCCTTTGAGCTATTTTAAAATGTTACATCCTTTAAATGTTTTGGTTATATTTTGATTTTGTTAAAATTAGAAATGTCTTGGGGGGTAATATTTTCATCTCTAAAATGAGTAGAAAAATCTAAGATAATTTTGTAATGCAAACTTAGGGTGGAGTTAATTGTTTGCTCAGACATTTCACATTTATTACATGATTTTTTGGTGTTTATATTCAATTCCAACACAAAGAGTGAGGGAACTCAAAATGTTATTTCTATATGTATGTTAATAGTATTAGTTTGCTTCCATAAAATATGTCCAGTGTTAGGAAATGTTTTAATGTATAAAAGAGAACTGTTTATAAAAATAGATAGAGAGGAAGATTTTTCTCTTATCTTTCTATCAAAATTGGAGTCAAAGAAACATTTCTAAATTAATTAAATTCTACATTCTTTAAACCCAGAATTACCCTATGTTTTTCTTCTTATGAAACACAAATATGCAAGTATGGTATTAATCACAGTTTAGAGTAGACAGATCATGTTTATTCTTCAGTATTTGCTGAAGTGCTTTGTCTATTAAATGATTTAATTGAAAGTTAAACTGAAACATATAGATGAGTTTTGTTTAAGAACAAATTTAAACTTTTGTTTCAGGTCTTGTCCTGTAGAAACATTCTACATTCTATAAATGCAGTTCAGCAATGCAAACTACTGTTCCTTCAAATTACATTAATAGATTCTATAGATTTAGAAATGTGATTACTTGTTTCTGTTTCTGAGTTATTTTTCTAGAAATTAAATTTCAAAAAAATGATTTATGATGATTTTAATGCCCCTATAGGCTGTAGATTTGATAGGATTATACTTAATTGTCTCCACAAAAACATCAGGCATTTTTTGTGTCTCCTCTTTCCTTTGGTTCTTACCCTTCAGCAATCATAGAACTATTGTTAAGGAGGGATTCCAGTAGTTATGAATTCAAGTCTCCTCTTTGCAAGTTAATTGTACCATAGTTTCATTCAGTAAATTATTTAAGGTTGACATTTGTGTTCTCTTCATTTCTCAGGGTTTTGAACCAATTCCTCTGTAACAAATCATAGAAAGAAGAGAAATAGATGTGTTTAGTAGAGTTTGTTTGGGAAATCAGGGGCTATAATTTAAACATCTTGTTCAAATTCTTTCCATGATTTTAACATTTGTATAATAAAATTAGATTAATGGAGCTTGTCTTAAAGGACTAGAACTCGAAGTAAGCAATCCCAAAATATTACCCCAGCACTGTCATTGTGCAGTTTTGTAATTTCAGGCAAGCCTTAAGCGTAGAACGAGACTCAATGCTGTTCTGGGGAAGCCCCCATATCAGCATTTTTCCCTACATTATAGAATGAGCAACTAGTACAGCAGGATGTTGGGCTAATCTTTAGACATCATCTACTTTAACCTCCTTGTCAATAGTTCATCTTCTTTGATCCCTGCTGACCAGTCAGCTATTGTTTAGATTCAATGGTGCTATGGGAGGAGCACAAGCTTTGGTTAGGAAACCATACTTCTAATCTCATTTCTGACTACACCAGCTTTCACCCAACCTCCTAGGGGTCCCTTTTCTCTCAGTTAAAGTTCTCTCCTAGCCCTAGATATCCATCTCCCCAGGCCAACTTCCAGGTGCTTGAAGATGTCTCAGCATAAAAGCATTTTATTTTTTGACTGAGTCCTTCTCTCCTTCCTCCAAATAATTCCCAGGGTACCTCTCTGCAGCAGTGGTTAGCATCACCTGCCAGTAATTGCCAGTTTCTTGGTTGGCTTGAACTGGCTGTTGCTCAGTCTTACACTTTCTCCCTATGGATGTCCCATCAGCTCTGTCCTCAACACTAAGCACCTGCTCCCTCCTCTTCTTCACCCATTTTATCTCCCCCCTTTACATCCTCTCCCTTGGGCAAGTTCATTGTCTTTGAACCTCACTCTTTTTATCTATTAAGGGTTTAAACTTGACATTTTCTAATGAGTACGCCCATCCTTTCTAAAATTCTGTATTTCTATATACATAAGTCTCTGAACCTGTGAAAAAACACACATAAAATATCATCCAGCCCACCACTGGCACCCTAGCTGCTGACCCATGAGTCATAGCTGTGGCTCCCCTTTGACCTCTCCTGGGCCTTCTTGGGGCCCTGTGTTGGTGGTCGCATTTCCCTGAAAACTCTGACCTTCCATCCATTCCAGGTCTCCAAGAAGATTAGAAAGTGATGTGCTCTCTTCCTTGAATTCCTTCACAGCACATTCCTTCCTAACTGCTCCCTTTCTTTGTAAAGTATAGTTTCTGTTGCAGGGTCCTCATTTCCCATAAGACTCATGGAAATGAAACATTCCAGGAAGAGTGCTGTTGGAGGAGGAAATCCCTGGCAGGGCAATGATCAGGAGCTTCTATCCCCACCAAGCTGTGAGCAACAGGGAGAGTGTCTTAGTCACTTTTATGCCCCTGGTATCTGATATACAGTATATACCTAATAAATGCATCCTGTAACTATTATAAAATTTATATTTTATCCCTTTATTTACAGTTTAAAGAGTATTTTTCATTGATTATATTGGCTAGTTTAGTGCAATTAAAAGATTAGTCAATATTTAATTAAATACTATATATAAATACAAAGAGGGCAGAAGGGTAAAGGAGGTGATGCCATTCCACATCATCCTGAGACTTATTAAGCCTTATTTAACTGCATTCATCCAACTTATCCCTTTGAAAGCCTTTTACTACCACACAAAAATGCCTGCCTATCAAATGGCCAAACAGCATGTCATGTGTAGTTCTACCAGCTTTTTCTGACCATAGTTTTAAAGAGTCATGGTTTTTTACCCCCTTTATTTAACACTAAGGGTCCGGTGCACGAAATTCATGCATGCGGGGGTGGGTCCCTCAGCCCAACCTGCACCCTCTCCAATCTGGAAGCCCTCAGGGAATGTCCTACTGATGGCTTAGGCCTGTTCCTCATAGTTCTCTGCTCTCTGTGGACTTGCCTGCTTGATGCTACCATAGGCCTTGGTGTCTGCTCTCTGTGGGGCCTGTTTGCCCTTCACTACCGGGGCCAGTGGCAAGCAGGGCCCTGCTGTCTGCTCACTTGCTGTAGGGGACTTCTGTATGCTTGCTTGCTTGTGTGCACCCCACCCCCGGCCGCTTGCGTGCTCACCAGCTCAGAGCGCCTGGGTCCCAGGGATGTTTCCGCCCCACCCCTGGCTGCTTGGCAGCTGCAAGCATAGGCCCAGAGTGTCTGGGGGCATTCCGGGAACCAGCCACTCCGGGCCTACATGTGAGCCTACAGGCTCAGAGCAGCCTGGCTCCCGAGGATGCCAGTCCCCGGGACAAAGGCCATTTGGTGCCTGCATATGCAAATCAACCTGCCATCTTTGTTGGGTTAACATTCCTGATTGGCTGGTGGGCATCACAGAGGGACGGCCAGTTTACATCTTTCTCTTTTATTAGTGTAGATTGGAATTGAAGAACATATGCCCTTATCAGGGTTGCATACAATCATACAAATTATTTTCTATTTCTAGGTGACAATAATAATTCAGGGATCTAAACATAAATGGATGTTTGATAAGGAGAAATCATAAATTGTCCTGGGATGATTATTAGGGAATATTGATGCAAGTCCCTTTCCTTAGAATGATAATCTGCCATGTGAAACGTTAATTGACATACTGGGATTTTGGCATGAACTTTCTCACATATTGATGTAGGTATACAACTTGGGCAAATCTGCAAACTTTAGTTTCCATATCAATAACATAACAGGAATGTTAATATCTGCTCTGCATTCCTGTTTGCCACCATATAAAGCTGCTCTATGTATTTATTCAAAATAGGGTTGACTTTATATCAGGCATGACAGCATTCTTACCCTGAAAGAGTTGACATTGACAACTAAACACTTCGCTAAACATGCAGACCTGGGCTTTTAAATAATGAGATATTCCTTTAAAGTGTCATGGTAGCTTTCTTCCTTCTTAAATTTTTGCAACTAGTAGTATTATTGAAAATTCCAAATGGGGAAAAAACTCAAAGTTTTACAATTTTGGAAGGCAATAGTGTTGTAAAATAATGAAAATGGTGCCAAAGAGAATAAAATTAGTTAACACATGTATCATAATAAATTATCATTTTCCTGATTTGTATCATTCAGGGAAAGTCATTTTAAAGCACAGGTGTCTTCCACATTAGGAACACCTCCTCCACAGATGTTTTACTCTATAAGCAATTTGTTTTGGAGATGGAAAAATGCTTTATACTTCGGCTTTTGAAAACGTAAATTGTTGTCCTGGCTCTTATCCTAAATGACTTTGTGGCTTTGGAAAATTTCCTACTGCCAATTGAAGAGCAGTGAGAAATGGAATAGGACTCATTCTTGACATTTTAATTAAAAAATAAAAGCAGGAAATGCTAACTTTGTCAGTGTCAATCTGCACCTTCCTTTTAGGATCATCCTCATCACATAAAGCAAGATGACCATCAAACAATGTACAGAAAATAACAAATTTCACAAGGAGACTTAAATAAAGGGCTAAGCCCACGAGTAGTTCTCAGATGTATTTTTGTGAGGATGATATAGGTGATATATATGGTCGTGACAGAGGCTACAAGTTGTAATTCAATTGCTCTTGGATGAAATCCTCAGTGATTTTAAACTTCTTATTTGAGTTTATAAGGATCTAAAACTCATCCCCAACTCTACCCGTAAAGTTCTAAGTGCCATAGCCACATTCAGTTCCCTTGCTGATGGAGCCAGTTTCACTAAAGCTGTGGAATAGCAGCGCCAATAAAGAAGAGCCTGCAAAATCCTCTCCTCTGCTTTTCAGCGAGTGTCTCAAGCACCTGGTTGCTCCACTCACCAAAGGCTACTAGAAACAACTCTCTTTCACACCCTGTTTAAACATCATTCATTGAAATACCAAGACTGTCTGGATAATGTCAAATTGTAATACATTCTCTTGGTTGTTTAACATACGTTTTGCAGATTGTCTCAATAAAGGGCCCCCAATTCCCTCGATGGTGGTTGAGTATACACTTTATGTTCCCTGGAAGAAATTGGCTTCAAAGACCTGCCTTCAGCTCAGTAATAATGACTTTTATACCATGTCATTAATCCTTCCACATTACCTTAAAGTTTACAGAATGTTTTCATGCACAATTTAGAGTTCCCACTGAAAAGTTTTTACCTGTGATAAAATATGAAGAAAATTGATGGTGTGTTTATGCAGATGATGTATATCTTTATATATTTTAGTAAATACATTAAATATAAGTGAAATATTTGTATTGCTCTTATTTGGAAAACCTAAGGCAAAACCATAATAATCTATGCTACTTGTAAATTAATTATGTAATTTAAAATGAACTATAATTAATTTAAATTTTGGGGATTCATGCAGTGAGTTTTATTAGACAAGTTTGACAGTTTATGCATCTTGTTCATAGTTACCAGGCCAGTAACTAACACAGCAGGGACACATCCATATCCTTCAATGCAATTCTGAGTTTTTTCCTAACCATCACAGGAGTAATTCTTATGTTGAATGCATAGTCATTGACTGCCTTTCATTTGTAAGCACTTATTAGTGAATCTACAGAAGGATTTTGGAGTGACATTATGTAAAATATGAGTGTATGTGCAATATTGTTGGTGGTTTTAGATAGCTGAAAATTCCTTTTATTAAAAATTCTTATTTTGTATCAACTAATTTTTATATCCATTAATACTATTATTTGTGATTACTGTGAAAAATTTTGAATGATGATTTTATCTTCATAGACTATTAACTCTAAATGCAGTAGAATAAGAATTCAATACAATCTTTACAATTTTTAATATCAATTACATGAATTTTAAATTTTTATCTGATAATACATTAAATGTTATACTATTTTTCCTTTCTCTGAGGAAAATGACAGCCCATTATGAAGTCTGGCACCTCAGCTCTAACAAATTTTGTTTTGAAAGTGTGGGGGAATTGAGTAAAATGGCTTAAGCATAATTACAAAAAATGTAAAAAAAAACAAGTAAACATTTGAAAATAAGTAAATATACCCTATTTCATTCATTCTGATGTATATTTAACATTTCAGAAATTAGGATGCCTTATACTTGATAGCATGTCATAATTTAATAGCATTTCTTCTTTCTTAAAATACATTTATAAAATGGGATCACTTCTCATAAATTATATCTTACAATGAATGATTTGGATGTCCTCTTGTCGGATAGAATATTCAAGAGAAACATATTTATGTCAAGACCTAGATGCAATATTATACACAGACACAGTTGACTTGAGAGACAATACAAAGGTTTTTCTGACTAAACATTCACCTACTCTCATCATTACCTACAGTGTCTGCACTTAGAACAGAAAGGAGCCAGATTTACCACAAACTCTAAAAAAGGTTAGGAGCAAGGTTTATAGGTTAGTTATTTTACTCAGTCTACAGAAGTAATTTAAACTTAAAATCATACAGTGCTATAGCCCCCAAGCCAATGCAGTACCTGAGTCTCAGACATGTTGAGCCCGGTCTCCTTCTACCACAAGCCATATAGACTTTGTGTTAAGCATAGTCCCTTTTAAGCCCTCTTTTAAAATAAAAAATTGGACTCTGTTATCTACTATTCCTACTGCTTTTCTCTATATAAAAAAGGCCTGGGTTACTATAACTTATGGGACAGGGTAAAGATTGTACTGAAGAGCATACTACTTTATAGATTTATTTAGGGTCCAAGCTGATTTGCCCCTTATATAGAAGATCATTTTTTAAAAATGTTTTTGATTTCAGAAATGAAGTGAGAGGGAAAGAAAGATAGAAATATCAATGATGAGAATCATCATTGGGCTGCCTCCTGCATGCTCCCTAGTGAAGTAATTTTCTTACATTGAACACCTCATTATTGACTAAAAAGCCTTCATTTCTGAAGTATTTAAAAGGGGGATTGAGCCCAAAATTGGGACATGCGCGCTGATCCGGAATCAAACCAGTGACCTCTTGGTGTATGGGTCAAGGCTCAACAACTTAGTCACAGCTGGGCAAGACCACCATCATTTTTAGAGTAAGAAGATTGTGGGCAGTGCTGTGGACAGGCATAGATTGTCATTGCCTAATGTCTGAACTTGGGACCATTTATAGCATGTCCTATTATATCTCACTTAAATGCCTATGCTCTGTCTAAGTGGGAAGAGAAGATAAAAAGTAATTTAAATTACCTTTAAGTCCTTAGCTATTAAGCCCTTTATTTTTTTATTTTTGTTGAAAATATGGGTAGATAAAGTATATTTTGAATATTTCCAATAAAAAATTAGGGAAAATAATTAATGAAGTTATCAAGATTAACTCTAAAACTTGGTCTTCTTATGAGTGTCTGGGTTAAATCTGCTATCTATAAGTCAGATACTGTTAAAGATAAATTTTCTTAATCAACTGAGTAATATGTTTTCTTTCAACACTAACCTTTAAGGTAGATAGTTTAAAAGGTTTTAGTTAAGCCCTGGCCAGTGTGGCTCAGTTGTTTGAAGTGTCATCCCGTACACTGAAAGTTCGCTGGTTGATTCCCAGTCAGGGCACATACCCAGGTTGAGGGCATAGGAGGCAGCTTATCAATGTTTCATTCTGACATTGATGTTTCTCTCTCTCTCTTCCTCTCTCTCTAAAATCAATAAAAAGCATGTCTTCACAAGAAGCTTAAAAAAATGTTTGTAGTTAAAAAGTTCATTAGATCAGATCTGGCTAATACTGCTTCTTTTTTTTTTTAGCTTAATTCTCTCTTACTCTAACACCTCCCTTCCCCAGTTCTTTTCTTTTTAGATCAGTGAGTTTTGATCTTTTCTTTTGCTACTGCAACTCACTGAACAGGTGCTTTACAGTGACAATGACTCACTGCAGAATCGATTCTCAATAATAAAAAATCTTCCTTCATTTTAACAGAATTCTCATGGAATGCTGTTTTAAGTACAATGAAATCAATTCCTTTACTGCTAAACTTTCAAAGACTTTATATGTCCATGCACTATCAATGTCCTAAAGGAATATTCAGCATATGCTGTTTCCCAAACTTAAATGATCAAATTTCACACTTCCCCCCTTGTTCCCTCCAGTACCACTCCAGGCACACATTAGATGCTCCCTTCAGCGTATAATAAGTTCTCAAATGTGCAGAGTCTTTGACACAAAGGTTACGTTTTTACACAGTGTAAGATGTTTGTTGATTCAGCGGTATTATCTAAAAAGTGAAAATGCATGCACATTAGAGACCAATTAGCTAAAAATTAATGAAGTACACACTATATCTTACAGCAGATCTCATGCCCACTGTCTCTTGAAGCTCCTCCTACCCAAAGAAATATTCAAATATGACTCAAAAATGATTGGTGTACTGAAAAATTCGCAAACACTTCCACTTAGCTGTAGTCACACAATGAACATCCTATGAAGGTTTTTTCTGTGATCTAAAGTATACATGGGCAGAGCAGATTTTTAAATCATGGGCTATATTTATCCACTATCAACAAAATAGGGAAATGGAGCTGAACCTAGTCTTTTCCTTCCCTCCCTATAATTTCCTCTGTTTCTAATTTTGTAGCAATCAAGTTTCAACTAGTTAATCAAATGTCTTTTGTGTGACAGGTGCCAGAGTGTTTGTTTTCATTAGTGTACCAAATGCCATATTTAGGAACTTGGCCGTTTGGTTAACTGGCTACAAGCATGGCTTTAAACCATTAAATGTGTTTATTTAAACTGTGCATTTATTTTTACATCTCCCTATCCAAATAATCAGGATGTGGTTATCTGTAAGATGATACATTAGGACTTTTTTCCTATATACACCCAAGCACAAAAATATATGCCTCAGACATAATCATCAATATGGTAAACACCAGTCATCCTGTGCCATTTATAAGATCGCAGAGATGGAGAAACCAGGTTAGGAAAATGTGCATAAAAATAGTTAAAGGAAATCCACATGGAAAGGCTTATAAAATTGGGCAATTTTATACTTTGTAACCTGTTTTTAACATGATAAAAAATGAGGAAAGAAAACATCACAATTGTGGTTTATCTTTGATTGAATGAGAGAACTATTTTAAAGAGAGAGAGATGCCAGAAATATGAACTAATTTTTAAAATAGTTATGTTTTAATATATCTTTCTTTTTATTCAGGAAAATCAAAGAGATAACAGAATCAGAAGAAAAAAATGATTTAGTGCTTGTTTTTTTAAAGGCATAGATAATGCAGTTTTGAGTTGGTATTTTTACCAGATTGTTACATTCTTTTATGTTATTTTTCTAGTGTCTCAATATAGGGACATAATTGTGATTTATTCTTTTTATACTTACCATAAAACTCAGTTCAAATATCAACTTTTTAGGATGAGAACACAGAATTTACTGTTTGTTCCCAGAAAGGGCAGAATACAGAGAAGCAGTTGTGACTAACATTGTGTGACAAGATTCCAAAATAGATCAATATAATGAAGAACTAGTTTAGACTGCATTACATGAAAATTAAGATTATATTTGACAAATAAATGTTAAGGACAATGCTAAAGTATTTTCTCTTCATTTTCATGGTTAATATAGATGCTACTCTGTCTATATAAAACACTTACTTGCCTATTTCCCCCAACATAGCATTTATTACTAAAATGAACAGAGGTAACAATATTTTAAGGAAGTGTCATAAAGAAAATCTTGGGCCATACCAAAGAGAATGTCGTTACTAAAGACATATATAAAAATATCTCATATATATTCTTTCACTTACCAACTATAACTACTATATGAAATAAAGTGGTTATACATGAATGAATCCAACTCTCTCAAAGCTCTTTTGAAGTGAGAATTACTCCTCACTTAACAAATCCTATATAATAAAATCATAATATGCAAATTGACCATCCCTTTGGGATGCCTAAGCCACACCCACCAGCCAATCAGAGCAACTGTATGCAAATTAACCCAGCCAACATGGAGGCTGGCACTCAGGGAGCTGAGTAAACAGGCAGTTTCCATTGCAGCAGGAGTGAAACTGTTTGCGGGCCGCCTGGGCTTCTCTTCATTCCAGGGAACATATTTGCAACAAAGTTGCAATGATAGAGGCCTCGGGAGCTGAAGCAAACAGCAAGCCAGGCCTGACTTCTAAGGGAAACATTGTTTCACTATAGAGGCCAGAGCTGAAGCAGAGAGGAGGTTTTGTTAACTGCCTAGGCCCCGGCTTACAGGAGCAGTGCATTGATTATAGAAGATAAATAAACTCCAGGAACCTGTTTCCAGCCAGCCTTGCTGGGACATTGGGTCAATGGGAGCTGTGAGCAGACTGAAAGCCATCAGCCCCTCACCCAGGCTGGCCAGGTACCCCAGTAGGGACCCAAAACCTGAAGGGACTGTGGACAGCCTGAAAGCCTGAAAACGCCCCTCAGACCCACACCCAGGCTGGCCACACCCCAGTGGGGTGAGGGACCCCATTTGGAGGCTTGGCCAGCCTGCAAACAGCCATCATCTCCTCACCCACGCTGACCAGGCACACCAGCAGATGGACATCCCCAGAGAGGTCCCAGATTGTGAGAGGGCACAGGTCGAGCTGATGGACCTCCTGAGTGCACAAATTTTTGTGCACCAGGCCTCTAGTATGGAAAATAAAGATCAAGTAGGTTAAATAGTACACAAGGACACACTAACACTGAAGCAAAAACAAGACACAAATCCAGTTACTCAGACCCATCCTAGAACACCTTTCTTTTTGTTCCAAATGATTTTTTAAGGGAAATAGGAGTTTGCTGAGACTTCTCATTCATAAAGGTGGACTGGGAAACTTCACAGTGCCATACTAGGTGGTGAAGGCAAGCCTATTCTGTTGTAACTCACAAACTGTGATCTTCCCTCCCCCACTACCTATGGCCAAACTGGCAGATAGACCATAGATAAGCTTAAATTGGATGTTATAATGGTTTTTAATATAAAAATGTCATAAATATATAAGTGATACATCTTTATGCTTACCACGCAGAATTAACAAACGTAATATTTTCACACATACACACATATGTATGCCGAGTTCCTTATGCTTCCTCCATGATTTTATTTGCTCCTTACTGTACCCAGAAGCAATCATAGTCATGAATCACATTCCATTGGTTTACACTTTAATTATATGTATAGATTTCTAAATATGTGGAATTACTTTGTGTACTTCCAATTTTACGTAAATTGTAGTATGCTATATGTAATGTTTTATAAAATCTAATTTCCCCAAAATTGTATTTTTGAAATCCATGTAATATTTAAGTCATTTAACAGCAGATACATATAAGTTTAAGTCATTTGCTTTAAGTCCATAATAGAAATATACCTCAATTGATGAATCCATTTCCTCTTCAGTAAGTTAGTTGAGTTGATTCTAATTTTTTTTTAATATGTTGTTATTGATTTTCGGAGAGATAGGGAAGGAGAGGGAGAGAAAGATAGAAACATCTATGATAGAGAAACATCAACATCAATTGGCTGCTTCCTGCATGCCCCCTGCTGGAGATCAAGTCCACAACCTGGGCATGTGCCCTGGCCAGGAATAGAACCCTGACCTCCTGGTTCATAGATTGACACTCAACCACTGAGCCACATTGGCCAGGCTAGTTTGATTCTAATGTATTGCTGTTCTAAACAATGAGGCTATAAAATTTCAGATAAATGTCTCTATAAACTTGAGCCCATTGTTACTTAATTTTGTGTCTAGTTGTACCCTTAGGTACATGGGGCTGTAATCCTAAGATTAGACAGTCAAGAATAAAATTATACAAATTAGATTTCTCAGACTGGGGTTACCTTGAATTAAATTAATATTATAGCTGTATAACTCCAATCTACATTTCCATGGAAATGAAGCCATGATAGAATTCATTCTGGGAGATTGACAGCTTCTATTAACTATTATTTAAGTTTTGCAAAGTAAAAGCTAAATAGTTTATCACCTGTATATAATATGCTTTATAGGAGTTTTGTTTCCTATCTTTATATGCCAAACTAGTAATGTTAACCCTGATGTATGTGACCCTTAGATGCTGGACTGGAGGTTGGCAAGTGCACATTTTATCCTGGCTGTGACAGTGATGCTGTGGAGCTCAGGAAAAGTACTCTCAGTGGATGTAGCAACTGAGGTAATGGGAACTAGCTTAAGGGACCAAATAAGTTGTCTATGAATATAAGCCACTTCTTTTAATGTCATACTTTTATGACTTGGATGAACTACAAAAGGGCACTGTATACAACAGACGAATAAACAAACAGGAAAATTTACATGGGGCAACAAAGTCATTAGGAAAGCTTGGAGTCATTGTAAACACTCATTAATAGTATTTGTTAATAAATCACATGGATGGAAGTGTAAGTCCCCTGAGGGCAGAGATTACTAGATTTTGTTCATTTTTGTATCCCTTAGGTTAATGCAGTACATAGTGAGTGCTCAGGGCTTGAGTCAATAAGAAGTGACTGAGTGGTGAAAAAAAAAATCATAAAGTTTAGTGTTTTCTGAATTAATTCCATAAAAATTTATCAGTACTATGAGCAAAATTTATTGAGTACTAACTATGAGCAAAATACTGGGGTAGGCATTGAATAGAGCCAATAAAA
>PVJC01021032.1:0-28627 GCA_004026665.1 Murina feae | reverse complement strand
CTCACAGCTGTTGTACCCCCAACTAGAAAAAATACGCATAAAAGAGTATTCTACAAATATGCAGAAAAATTGTCATTGCCATGCTATTTTCTTCTTGCCTGCACTGATGCTAAAGGATACTCAAGCCTAGTTTTAAAGTTCTTGGTTTCATGAGGATACAGTTAAAATAATCTCCTGGAAATCTTATTCTGATAAAAAAGCATGAGGGCTTTGTGAATATTCATGGAAAACCACACTCATTTTAGGGAGAATCTAATAATCTGCTTGGAATTATTTTTAGTTGTTCTAGAATTTTATCATCTCCAATGCTGCTCATAATAAGTGAGCTACTTTTTCTGGAGACAAAATGTCTTCTTGTGATTTTGGGGTATGCACAAAATGTAGAAACTTGGGCTCAGAATTTTAATTCTATTTTTTTCTCTGTGTGTGTTATAGAAGGTAAAACTTTGTATGCCTAAGATAATTTGCACAATGGTTTCTTAAAACTCAGGCTAGAAATTAGGCTAAACTTCAATTTGGGGAAGAAGTTAACTAATCAATATATTTGATTCCGGGTAATGAGAAAACAATTCTCAGAGCAAAGAGTGTAAGATGACTACTTAAGATAATATCAGCACAACTCAGAGGTCACAGAAGAGAAGATTGAGAGACACATGAAAATTAAAAATTTATTTAAAAAATGGATTAGGAGAAAGTACTTTCAATGCAATAAAAATAAAGAAAAATTCTTTGAATATAAGGAGCAACTACAAAAATATAAGAGTAAATACCAAAATGAGCAAATAATATGCTCAGGCAATTCACAAAGGAATAGTAAAAGGCAAATGAATATATAAAAATATGTTGTTTGGTCTTTCCTAAAGCTCATGTTCATTGTTGAGATCCTAGTGGGTGGGGACAATATGTCAACTTTCTCAAATTTATTTCACCAAGAAGGAATAGTTCTGTGGAGCGTACTTGGCATTGCTGATTTGGGAATTACTCTTGTTTTCTGTCTTGTGTAACATGCTGTGTTTTCTTCTTGGACACTCTAGTAATAAATTGTAAGGAGAATCAATAACTTTCTCTTTATTTTGTTTTTGTACGTATGCCATTCTCTAACCTATCAAATAAGTGTGATGTGATACGGCTATATGGGAATCCCAGTGTAGACATTGTTATGATGGTCAAGTATCTCTAATTAGAAACAATGCTTGCCTTTTTCTCTGATGGCCACAGGAGGGAGCTAAAAAGAATCCAAGATTTTCTTTTTTCTGTAATAAGGAATTTTATGCACTTTTAAAGACATGTCACGAGTGATTTAATGGCAATTGTTACATTTTTAAAGTTTATTTTCAAAAAGATTATTATCAAGATCACCTAATGGAGAAGCAAAGCATCAACTGAGCATCAACTCCACAATAGTTTAGGGGATTGTGTGTGTGTGTGTGTGTGTGCGCGTGTGTGTTAAGTCTCTGTGTGGAACTCACACTTAAAGAGTGGGGAGTTATACTTCCTTAAGTACAGAGCACCTACATATATTATTTAGAAATTCTTTATTTATTTCAGTATGGCTATGTCTTTTACACTTTGGACTATAATCCCATATTACTTTATTTTGTTGCTCTTTTTTTCATATTTGGGTATTTGGAGCTTACCTACTTGGAGGTTTTAAAAATTGTCTCCTGTGTCCCTGTCCAATTTTCTAATGAAGTTTTTAAATTTTTGAGCACGCTCTCATTTCCTGGCACGCTAAGATGCTTCCTGCATCTCATATATTTCATGTCCCGCTCTCCAGCACCAGTCATTTCTCAAAGAAGCTCTTTTCTTCTTATTGGAAAAGGGTATTTGACACCAACATCTGGCCAAGGTATGCTCATTGCCTACAGGTTGTCATTACTTCTAGATGTTTTCAGCTGAGAGAACAAGGAAATACATGTATATATGTGAATCCAGGTAGATACACAGTTGTTTATAAATATGTCTATATGTAACCATTGGTATCAATATTAAATTAAACATGAGTTCACACTGATGTCTCCAATTCTAATCCACTACAAAATGGATAATTTTAGCTTCCTACCTTAGTTTATCTGAAAATTACCAGTCCAAGAGTAAGAAATCTGCTTCTCACCCTTTGCCATCTATCTACTTAACTATTTAATTCTAAGATACACACACACACACACACACATGTATATATATACCTATATACCTATACATACATACACACACGTACTAGTGACCCAGTGCACGAATTCGTGCATATTGAAAGGAAATTAATTAGAAGGTGGCCGGTAGGGTGGGACCGGGTGAGATAGGCCAGATATGCTCTGGAGCCAATCTCCCATGGTCTCTCCCAGGTGTCTGTGGAGTGAATGGGGTCCCTCTGGCAGGTGGGGTCCCTCGGCCTGGCTTATAGAGAATGGACCAAAACTGGCTCTCTGAAATCCCCCCAGGGGGCCTGGAGTGCATGAGGGCACTCTGCTAAGTTGCTATCATACAGGTTGTGGAACACAAACGCAAGCGTGCAATAAATCAGGTTTGGGGCCGACAATGCCCCAGCAACAACATAACCCACGGCCAAAGTTGGAATCGTGCAGCTCCATGAGGAATCAGGCTCCCTCCTCTCTGGTTTCAGGGTGCATCATCAGAGAACCACTGCTGCTGAGTCACTGCAACTTGGCAGCTCCTGTGTCAAGTGCAGCGCCCTGGTGGCCAGTCCACATCATAGTGCCTTGTTGGAAAGGCAGAGGGACACTTAGCATATTAGCCTTTTATATATATACTAGAGGCCCGGTGCACAAAAATTTGTGCATTTGGGGGGGGGGTCCCTCAGCCCAGCCCGTGCTCTCTCTCAGTCTGGGACCCCTCGGGGGAAATGTCTACCTTCTGGCATGCGTGGCCAGCCTGGGTGAGGGGTTGAGGGCCGTTTCAGGCTGCCCACAACCCCTTCAGGGTTTGAGTCCCTACCGGGGTGCCTGGCCAGCCTGGGTGAGAAGCTGAGGGCCGTTTTCAGGCTGTCCACAGTCCCTTCAGGGTTCAGGTTCCTACTGGAGTGCCTGGCTATCCTGGGTAAGGGACAGTAATATATATATATTAATATATATATATATATATATATATATATATATATATATATATATATTAATATCAGAATTCTTAATTTGTATTCTCACAAGAAACTTTATCAACTGAGTAGACTGCTTATGAGCTGTTTCTTTTGTGTAGTTTTACAAACTCCACTCATTTCCAAAGCTACCGAGGGCAGCATCTCTTCCCCGCCGCCCCCCCCAATTCAGTGAATTCATTTCATATATTTGTAATAGATTGTTTTGTCACATTCTGCATTCCATCCTGTGATTCACATCAAACTTCTAAGTGATTTTTAAAATATATGCACTTATTAAGGTTCATCCATTGTGCTGTAAAGTTCTATGGGTTTTGACAAAGGCATACAGTGATGTGTCTATAATTATAGTCTCTTATAAAGCCTCTGCCAACCATTAATGTTCTTGCTTTTGCCTTTTTCAGAATATCATATAGTTGGAATTGTATAGTATGTGCCTTTCAGATGCTTATTCCAAACCCATGGAGGGAGAAGCCAAGGTATTTACATATACCACCCCTTCCAAAGGAAAATCCTGTACAAGTGAAGCTGCACAATAACCAGGGAATAGAAAAATGTCTTCTGTAGTACATTATGTATTAAACTGGAGGTCCAGTGCATGAAATCATGCATGAGTGAGATCTGGCCAGCTCACCCCAATGAGGGATGATCAGCTGTGCTGGCTGGGGGAAGGGGGGGCAGTTTGGGGGAGGGGCCAGGGTATTGATAGGCTGGCCCTGCCCCCTTGTCGAGCTCCAGTTGAGCTTCCAGTCAAGGGGACAATTTGCATATTAGCCTTTTATTATATAGCATGTTTGCTGATTGACAGATAAATGGATTCATTCATTCAAATCAATAAATACTTTTTGAGCCATTCCTATGTAGTAGACAGCTAGAAACACAACAATGAATGAAAACAGAGAAGATCCCAGCTCTCATGGAGTTTCTGTGCTAGTAAATGTAGTTGGGTAAATAAATAAATGAGTAAACACTACAATATTCTTTTATGGTCATGTCACATATTCTTGTGTTCTTAAATTATTTGAATGAAATATTTGAAATTTCATTTCGCCAGGCATTACTTGTGCTTTGACACTTATTTTCTGTTCCACTTTAGGTAGATTTTGCCTTAAAAGTCCCCATGCTTGGTCATGTGTATGGCTGCTGCCTACACAGTAATATTCCAACAGCTTAGTGCATGCGCACATTGGGAGGATGGGGAGCATGCTTCTGGAATGAGTGAATGATTTTTCACTTCTGCGTGAGAGATCAAGCCATCAGCAGGGCTGCTAATCTGCCTATCTGCAAAAATAGCCAGATATGTGCACAAATGTAAACATAAAAGGGAACGCTCATCATTTGCATAGCTCTCGCATGTACCCCTCGGGCCCCCAAATGCCTGTAAGCCGTCAGGCTGGACACCAATGTGCTGTAGCTGGAGGAATTGTCATTTTATCTTCCAGTGAGATGCTTTGTTATCACCGTGAATGGATTAAACATTTTCAACACTCTCTGGGTAAACCAGTCACATCTATTTCTACCTTGGTCCTCTGTTTATGGTCTGCGTGTGCCAAACATCCAGACTAAATGAAAATATCCCCTCCAGGAAGCACGCGTGGCATCTCTCCTAACAAGCTGCAGCACCTCTCCGAAGCATGGCTGCTATGTCGTGGGCATCCCGGGAATCTTCAGCTCAGCTCGCTGTGCCTTAGAGCCTCCAGGAGGAATGGTTCGTGAGATGTGCAGAAGGAGTCCTGGATGTGGCTGATGGCCATACTTAACTCTCTGGTTTGGAGGGAAAGGGGACGGATGTCAAGATTTGGTGTCTCTGGGGTAACTGGGATTTGTGGGAGCAGTCTTGGCCATGTGAGTTCCAGCCCGACCTCAAGGCTGTCCCAGCATTGAGCTTCTGTGGGTTTGTGGCTCAGGCAGCAGTGCTGAATTCCCAGTGGCTTGTGCCTTATACCCATTTTATGTCCTCTATCAAATCCAAATGAAAACAAAGGAATGGGCCCTGTTTGCCTTTCTATTTCAAAGACAGCTCTGAAGCCCGAGAAGGGCAGTGGGGGTGCGGGGAGGGGGGGTACGGGGAGGGAGGGAATGAGCTTGGCTAAATGGAAAGTGTTGAGATGATTCAAAGGGCTCATGCTGACAGAGCAGCGGTGGCTTGACCTTCTGTGGCCGTCTCCTACTGGTGGTTATTTTGGGTGCTGGAAAGCCTGCCTGCCCCGAAATATCTCCTTGTGCCATCTCGCCAGGTTCTGTAATTCTCACCACGAGAGCCATCCTCTAGTTAAAGGTATTGTGTCTCCAGGAGGCCTGGGTTACATTGCAGCCACCCATAGGCAACCCAGACATTTAACCCGTAGTCGCCCATAAGCCTGGAATCTGGCTGCAAAGAACAGCTACCAGCTGTTGGTAACCCAACACTGCCTCGCTAAGAGAAGCTTTTTGACAGCCTCTTCACATAAGTGGGGGAAATGGGTGCCACAAAGCTCTGGATCAGGCGTAACGGCTTTCGTGGGAGCAGCCAAATCGCCGTAGTGATGGCGCCTCCACTCTCTCCTCCCCAGGCCTGAGAAGATGGAACTTTAGCTACAAGAGGAAAGCAAGTGGCATCAAGGAAGGGCACATAAGTTCACAGCTGAGTGGGGATGATGCAGAATGGGGAATCCTGGGCCACACCCTTAACCAGGCCTTATCTCTAGGGAAGAAGACAACTGTCTGGCCAGCTGGTGTGACACCCCCAGTGTCCTGTCACTAGTCAGGAAAATGTCTGAGGGTTTCCTTGCAATTACCTCTTTGGGGATAGGAGGCACTGTTAAAGGTAAACACGTTCTCAGGGAGGGATAAAGCAGGCATTTTTGAGAATTGAGAGCATTGATGACAATGGGACCATTTTGTATGATAGGCTGAGGGCAAGCTGGGAGCTTGGTATGCTGCAGCTGTGTGTGAGAAACATTCTTCCCCAGGGGGCTGCTGCCCATACCCAAAGGCCTGTTCTGGGGAGTGAGCCAGCTTCCCACTGAGTGTGGTTAGAGGGTCACTTGCTCTCTTCATACAGCTAAATGCTCAGCGTGGTAGCTGGGGTTGCCTTTCTCTCCTTCTGTCTTTGCTTCTCGTTCTTCTTGGTCTGGGTTTCTCTCCCCGCATCCCCTGCAGGGTGTGGAAAGCCTGCCCATGCGCTCCCCTCTGCTTTCCTGACTTTCTGTTGGGGACTATAACATGGTTCAGAGTCCAGCTACACAGAAGAGTTCAGGCAGCCTTTCCTCCCTTAGAACATGCTTCTGGGTGGATAGGCATGTATCTGAACCTCACAGGAAGCCCACCTAATGTGTTGCAATTTAGGAGCAGGTTCCGTGAGGCATTCTGCTGGTGAGTCTGCCCAGAAGGCAGCAACCATGGGCCACCAAGAGAGAAAGGGCGGAGTGCAGGATCCCTCAGTGGACAAACAGGACTGTGCAAAGAGTGAAGCAATGGCGGGGGCGGGGAGGGGAGGAGAGGGGGGGATAGGGACTCCAAAATCAAGGACTATCAGGAAGTGTCAATGTGTGAGTAAATAGAACTGGATGTGAAAAGAAGTCGTATAGATTTGAGTTCAAAACTTGGTAGCGGTGCCACCTTGAAGTTACTTAATGTCTTTGAGCCTTAACTTTTTTTTGTTTTACAAGTGAGATGCAGATAATATCTTTACAAGGTGTCATTTTCAGTAGAGAGGTGGATGGAGTTTGACTAAGAAGTTAGTAAGTGAAGGTCTAGTTGGAAAGGGAGGTAGAGTTATAGTGTTAACTCTTGGCTCAGGTGGGGTTGAAGTGTGGGGCTCTTAGGATGAAAGAATCTGAGCATGAGTGGAAATTTAGAGAGAAGTCAGAGACATGATATTTAAGAAAAAAGGCAATCATTTATAAATCTAGGTGCTGAAGGACTTAATAGGAGGTAGATGTAATCTCAAGAGGAATGATATCATCGGAAGGAAGCAAGGACATCTACTTTGAAAGAAAGGGAAAGCTCTGTAGGGATGCATACAGGTTTTATACGTTTGGAAGAAGTGAAAACGAAGGGCAAGACAGCAGGAAATTTTGAGCACTTTTTAGGAATTTGAGAGATTAATTACTAGTGGATTTTGATTTGTGGAGAGCATTGATGGTGACCATAGAATCATGGCCTTTGGAAGAAAAATAAAGCCTTAAAAAATCAGAAATCCTTGAAGCCAAAGCCCTTTATAATCCATCAGCCAGTCCCAGCAAAAACCAGTTTGTTCTCAGCCTGAGGCAACGGAAAGAGCTTGCACCGGAATGTAAATCAGTTGTATCACTAAGGGCCCTGGTTAGTTCAGCCATTTTTCTTTTCAAGATTTTTTCAGTGATAGCAGGAGTGTGCTCTTTTACATTCTGGTGCGAGTTCCTTGTCTTGTCACAGAAAGTTAGCACATAGTTCCCACACTTAGCCATGCTAGATTGGCTGTGTAGAGTTGCAGTAGTTAAATGTGGGGGTTTTGATTATTGTAACAGCTGAGACGGACCTAGCCTGTAGCTATGGTCTGAATGTTTGTGCTCTCCCCAAATCCATACTTTGAAATTCTAACCCCCACACATGACGGTATTGGGAGTTGAGGCCTGTGAGAGGTGCTTAAGTCATGAGCATGAAGTTCTCATGAGTGCAATTAGTGCCTTATAAACAAGGCTGCAGGGGGACCCCAGCCCCTTCCACCATGTGAGGACACAGCAAGGAAGAACCAGAAAGAGAGCTCTCACCAGGACTTGACCGTGCTGGTGCCTTAATCCTGGACTTCCCAGCCGCCAGAACTGTGAGCACTGCATTCCTGTCATTTAAGAGGCACGCAGTGCATGGTGTTTGTTATAGCAGCCCCAATGGCCGAAGACTCCGCTACAGCAGGTTTGGGAGAACACGAGAAGTGGAAAGATAGAAAATTGTAGCCAGAGATAAAACTTTCAGAATTCCAAATGTTGGGGACTTTGGAGTGCTTTTGAGGCCACAGTTATAGGGAGGCAGAAAGGTGAGTGCTGGCGAGAAATCCCACAGATGGATTGTAATGGCTTTAGGATTCCAATCAGAAGTTTACTAGTAAAACATTCTCTTTCCAGGTGTGATGAGGACATTTGTCTATGTCCATGGGAGCTTTTGGAGTTAAAACTGCCTGGATTTCTATCTCATCTCCATGCCTGCCTGGCTATTGTCCTTAAGCAAGAGCCTTTGCTGACACTGTTTTCTCTTCAGTGGTCACGTGGGTAACTATGTCCTGTAGAGCACGGTTCATAACGACCCAAGATGACAAGGGTAAAGCTAACAGTACACTACTGAGCAAAGACTGAACACTTACTGAAAAGGACTTTCTCTAGTTTCTCCATTGCCACTGCCATAGCCAGAGTGGAAGGCCGCCTGATTTCGCTATACCAGCCCTCTCCCACAGAACTTTGCATGATGATGATAGAGATGTTCTCTAATCTACACCTTCCAAAATGGTAGCCACTGTGTAGTTCTGTGTGGCTACCGAACACTGGAAAAGTTAGCTACTGCAACTAAGGAAGTGACTGTTTAGTTTTACATAATTTTAGTTAATTTAAATAGTCACATGTGGCTAGTGGCTACCATATTGAACAGCATGGTCTACAGGCATTGTTATTCTAATTGTTCCAATCTTTTTCCAGCCTAGACTCCATATTGCTATGGTTCTTGTCATGTGATTCTTGTCATGTGATTCTCTCATCTCAAACATTCTTGTCATGTGATTCTTGTCATGTGATTCTCTCATCTCAAACATTCTTGTCATGTGATTCTCTCATCTCAAACATCTTTGTGTTTTCAACCAAACAAAGTAAGGTAAGGTAAGGTCTGGGCAAGGGAGAAGAGACTAAAAGAGGAAAGGACACAGAATAAACATGTGATTTAAATATCTATACCTTAGAGATTTATTTTAGGGAATTGTGGAAGCTGGTACATCCAAAATCTGCAGAGCAGGCCAGCAGCTTGAAAATCTAGCAGAATACTAATCTTGTGGTCCAAAAGCCATCTGCTGGCAGAATTCCTTGTTCTTTTTTGAGGGATTGCAGTCTTTTTCTCTTAAAAGACCTTCAACTGATTTGATGAGGACCACCCACATTATGAAGTGTAACCTGCTTTGCTCAAAGTCTACTAATTTAAATATCAATCTCATCTTTTAAAAAGCCTTCATAGCAACTGACCTGATATCTGAGTACCACGGTCTAGCTAAGTTCACACATAAAATTTACAATCACACCTGATAATACCGCTGTCTAGACATTTATCACTAACTCATGGTGTCAAAGAAACCAAATAGCACTTTCCAGTGTGGGGACAGCCATCCTTTCTGCCATGCCATAGGGTAGCATTCTTTTCCTTCAAAACCTCTACACCCTGGGCCCTGGCTGCAACCAATCTCTCTCTCCGTCTCTCTCTCTATGCAATAATATACATATCCTGGGTGAGCATTAAAAAACACACACAACAAAAAACTTCTATACCCTGCTCCTTTGCATCTCTATTGACCACACCCAGATCTATGACCTTTGACTTGTTTATGAATACACAACACAACCTTGTTGTCTTGGTTCTGCCCACGTGGATTCTTATCAGCCTGGTTATCTGAGTGTGACCCCTGGCACTGGGCCTGCGGGGTCTTGGCCAGCAATGTGAGCAGCTTTGGTCTCTCCTGTGCCAAGCCTGGCCTGGTTAAAACCAGGGACATGGAGGTGAAAAGCTTTATATCTTGTTATCAGGTCATTGAGTCATTTAGCTCAGCCTCACTTTGTAAATGTGACAGTGTTACTAACAGCTTGAGCCCAATTTGATTTATTGGCGAAATTAAATTCTATACTTCCACAATGATGTCAGTATTTCCTGGGTCTTAAAAAAAACACACAGGCAGAGCAGCAACTGCAAGCTTAACTGGTTAATCCATAAGTTGTCCAGGCCAGTTGCTCCCTGGATGTCAGGAGAGCAGGGTACTGGCCATCCTGCTCTGGTGAACATAAAGAGAAGACTCTCCCTCAACTTTTCAGTGCAGGCAAGCCACTCTCAACAATAAAGATTTTTAAAAAAAATTCACAATTCAAAAGATAAAACAAAATACACACTCTTTCAAAATGCTCTTGGGAAAGACTGTGCTTTGTATTTCTGAATGTCTTTGTTGATAGGATTATTACTAAAGCAAGTTTTTCTTTTTCAGAGAAAGGAGGAAGACTTCTAAACGAGGAGATAACTATCTGAGGCACAATTTATTTTTATTATTGGTACTAATCTAACAAATGTGGTTGGCTTAACAATATGAATATGACAATATATTAAGTACTGTGAAGATAAATGAATGAATGTGAACATTATTGTACTCTTTAAAATGATTTCTGTCATTCTCACTCTACTTTAGGAAAATCAAGCGATGGAAAAAGCTGTGATGCAGTTAAATAAAGCACAATAGATATAATCACAACTTTCCTCTAAAAAATATTGACATTGGGGGAAGGTCTCAGATGGTCCATTTTAAGTGGGTGACACAACCCACCCGCCTGGTAAGTGGAACTAATGGGAAAGGCAGGATTGTAAAATCTGAGCATCCAGGCTCTCCAGAAAACTTAGGTTTTTGCCCATGAAAATAAAACAGAACTTACAGCACGTAAACCTTCATGCAAACCTATTATTTCTTTGTGTACATGTACAGTGTGACTCTTTTAGTCACTCTCATGTTTGTTTTGGTTTTTCAACTTGAAATTGAGCAGCCCATTTGACTCAAAGGCCCTTGGTGGTTGGCGGGGGGGGGGGGGGAAGAGGGAAGAGGAGCCCTGTAAGATTGGGGTAAATTGACTTCAACCGAGTATGGATATCCCTATTAGAGAGCTACTTCAATTATATAAAAGAATTTTGTATATATAAAGTATCCAGTTGCAATTTGGAAAAACACTGTGGGCCCTGGGCATAGAATAAGGATGAACAAATCCAATTAGTGTTGCATATACATGACCTTGCTTCTGAGTGAGCAGCTGACCAGGTGTTCATGATGGCCGGTTGCAGATCCCCAGAGAGAGGTGACAGAGGCACAGAAGACATTTCAGTCCATCAGTGCTTGAGCTAAGATGCTGTCAGGCTTCCTCGCCATGTCAAACATGTTCTTCAAATCAGAAAACCAGAATTATGACCAAGTGATTTAAATCACCAGAGTCCTGTACAAAGGGAATACATTCTTAAGACATCTGATGCGAACAGAGTAAATCTGAGAGTACAGAAAGTGAGGCAAAGGCTGGGATAAATGTCTGGAAGTGGAATGCCTGGGACGTAAGTTTCACTTTTTAAGAAAATGCCAAGAAGTTTCCAAAATGGTCGCACCATTTTACATCCCCAACAGCAGATTAAGAGAGTTTCAACGGACCTGTCTCTTTGCTGAAATGCAGTATGGCCAGAATTTTTAACTTTAGTCATTCTAATATGTATGTAGTTGTATCTTATTGTGGTTTTAATTTGTATTTTCCTAATGTCTAATTAGCCTTCAGTATATCTGCTTTTCTCTATTCAAATATTTTTAATAAATATGTAAAATATATAATAGGTATTACATATGACATTAATATGTTATATATATATATTACATATATATTATATACAGCAAATATATCATCTCAAATATATGCTTAACATTTTGTTTAGTCCTGACTCTTGAAGAGGAAAAGCTTTAAATCTTGAAGTCCAACATCAATTTTTCTTATGTTTTCTGCCATTTGTGGCCTTTCTAAGAAAAGATGAGTTCACTTGTACCCCTAGTGACAAATACTCGCTGCATTTTCCATAAATAAATATTCCATACTTTTACTTCCATGTTTTGACATGCACAATACTTTTCATTTCAGCGTTATATTACAGCATAATATTTTAAAGATATTTTAACCACAAATAAAGATCCAGATTGAATTCTGTTCAAATAACTCCATCAAAGTAGCAAATTCATCTTTGAATGGACTCATTTGGCAAATCCATCACTAAGCTCACACTTGCCCTACCTCCTCCTGCTGGTGGGCAGTGCCCTGGAAGTGCTGGCATTCACTCACTGGTCCACATCCACTCACTGCTGACAAGTGTCACCATCACAGCCCTGGTCTCTGCCTGGGGTGGGGGGGGGTGGGAGGGAGACAGAAAGGCAGAGACAAGGAAGGTGGTGAGGGAGCCACACGGAACAGTGAAGGACATTTTGCCCAAAACCACAGCCCTGGTGAGAGCCAGCTGCAATTTTAATATAACTTTGTCTGCTCTGGCCGGACAAGGCACTTTCCATTTAAAGAATTTTCTTTTGACTGCAACAGTTGCTATTTCAGAGTGTTAAAAACTGTGGTAAGGAAAACCCTTTTTAAAAAACTGAGCTGTGTGTTGGTGTGGAGATGGAGGAGAGTTTAATGGTATATTATGGAAGAGGAGAAAAAAATATTTAAAAATCTAAAAGTGTTTCCTCCACCGAGTGGCCATTTGCTTCATATTTAAGTAAGTTGCATTTTAATTAATGCATCCTATTTCTATAATGTGACAAGCCTACAGGAATGTTCAGAATCTAAAGTGACCAGAATGCTAAATTAAGGACATTTGATATTACCACATTCACCCATAACAGGTTATTTTAAGTTTATATGACCCAAGCAAACATATTCACTAATTGTGTTCCATTTTTGTTTTAATATACAGCTCTTTCCTCTGTCCTTGTCAAACTCCCCCGTACCCCTTGCAGCTGAGTTGACGGGCTGAGTGACAGAAGGGAAAGAAGTGTTAAAGAGTTGACATTCTGGGGCCATAAAAGACAGCAAACATGGTTGAGTCGGGAGTTGGGGGAATTGCTGCCTTATGGAATTCCAGAAGGATTTAGTCCATTTGATTTTGTGTTTGACTCTCAGTAATGGGAGACATTCCAACAAACCCCACTGCTCTTTGTGGATCAAATGTATTGCTTTTTGGCCACCCAGCTGGGTGGCTGGGACTTGGCAAGAGTGAAAAATTGTCTCCCAAAGAGTTTCAGCGTTTTGAGTGCCTGAAGGAGGGTCGAGTGGGAGCTCCACAGGCCTTGCAGAGACGTGTCAGAGGAGAGCAAAGACACCTGCTCTACCATCCTCTGCAACAATGTCATTCTCCGAGGTGCCTTATGTGATTTAGGATTTAAAAGATTCTAAGCAACTGAAATGGGAATCGAATTGGGAACATGGAGTTAGCTTGTACCTCCGCAGCACCATGACTCACAGTCCACAAAGGCAGCAGCCACCACCAAGGAAAAGTCTGCAGACACTTGATTGCTAATCTTTCATGGTACCCACGCTGCTCTCCAATTTCTACTCATTCATTCAACAAATATTCTCTGAGAACACGCGATGGGGTCGGGCCCTGTTGCAAGCACCAAGCAAAATGCCTCCCCTGGAGGAGATAACATTCTGGGTCGTGGAGACAGACAATAAGCAAAGACTCAACTATTCTATGCCAAATAGTGGTAAATACTAAGGAAAAAAGAACACAGGGTTAAAGGGATAGAGAGGCAGTTTGGGGGCAGCACATTAGAAGGTATAAACAAAATTTTCACTTCATTAAATTTATACTGCTCACCATGTATTAAAGCAAACCACGATGACGGAGACAGACACATTGCATGCACACCATGTTTACGTGGCAATATCTGTGCATATTGTGTCTTCAAATATATTTTCTTGCCTGGCCATCATGACTACCCCTCCTGGGAAAAGGACAGGCATGCTCCTCCTGGAATACTGGAACTTGAAAGGGTTAGTGGGCTGCTCAATGATATGCAATTGGTTAGATGCAGAGTTTAAACTTAAGTAATATCTTATATCATGCTTATATCACTTCCACTTTTTCCCATTCACTCTTTAATAGCTACTGTCCTGAGAAAATTGCAAGTCATATATTGAGTATTGTAGTGAATAAATAATCAGCTTATGTAAACCTGGATTGTTGGTTTTTGACACTTGGGCACTCGCTGCCTTTTTCAATGTATTTATTGATGTATCTTATGTATTCATTTGGTTATCCATTTATGTATCCCCCAAATGTTTTGAATGGAGTCAGAAATTCTCTTGGGGATCTTTCAATAATGTTAGATTCTTTTTCCCTA
This sequence comes from Murina feae, assembly GCA_004026665.1. Classification (NCBI taxonomy): domain Eukaryota; kingdom Metazoa; phylum Chordata; class Mammalia; order Chiroptera; family Vespertilionidae; genus Murina; species Murina feae. The sequence goes on along the minus strand of PVJC01021032.1, from coordinate 14,411 downwards.
TTCTTGTTGGGGGTGGGGGGTGGTTGAGAACGTATTTTAAAAGATACCTCGCCCATAGTAGATAATAAATATTAAATCAATACACTTAGCCATGCTAAGGGGCAGCTTCATAGTAAGTCAATCCATATAAAAATAGATGGTCATTGTGCTGGGTGGCTCACATATATTACCTTGACTCGTCCTTGCAACAATACCACACAGTAAGCTTCCCCGCCCCCATTTGCAGATGAGAAAAATGAGGCTCAGAGAGAAAAATTAATTGTGAAAATTCACACAGCTGCTAAGTGACCAATATTGAATTTTTACCCAGGTCTATAAAACCTGAGCCTAAATCTGTGTGTCTCCAGCTCCTTTCCTCAACAAATCAAGATATCAGAGCTGTTTTCTTGTCATCATGTTGGTAACAATGAGCTGTGAAATTCAGTTTTTCATGTGTTTTGTTTATTTATTTATTTATTTTTTACTGGGAGCCCAGTGCGCGATTCGAAACCATGTGGAGCCCGCCCACCCTCTGGTCCAGCCCTACCTCCCTCTCTGGCCTTTGAAGCAACCATGGCCACTGCTGATCAGACCCTCCCCCAGCGCAGGCGCACAGACGCCCCTGCCGTCCCACTCTTGAAGCTGTGCATGCAACCTTCTCCTGTCCGGTTGACCCGTTACAGCACCCAGTTAATTAGCATATTTCTCTATTATATGTAGAGAGATTCCTTAATATGAAGCAGATGGGCCCCAGAGATTTTGGGTCTGGTCCAAGATCATAGCTGTTTTCATCATCTTCTGCTCTTCATTCATGCCTACAAACTGGCACCTCTTGATGTTTGTTCATAAATATGCATTCTTCTGAAACACAGAGCTTTCTAAAATACTTTCTTGCCAGTGGATCTTAGAGATTTTCCAACAGCTGAATGCTCTGGACAAGCCTCCCTCCCTTCACTGCCTGTTAGCAAGTCACACTTCCAGATTCAGCCCAGCCTGTGGGAAGGTGTACATGGAGAGCAGCAATGGAGGAATCTAATTTCAGAGGACTTTCAGGGATCAAGTTGGCGAGCACAGTTGCTGAGCTGAGATTGGATGTGACATATTTGAGGATCTCCAACTATTTTAGTGACTTGAACTTCTGAACTTTTTGTCTTCCCAGGCTCTCTCTTCTGTGATGTGGCTAAAGGGCCAACCAAGAAGTGACTGCAACCTTGGAGATGGGAAACGCAACTAATACACAGATCAATCAAAGCTTGGATTCTTGAAAGAAGGAAAAAGACAACCCAGAGTTATCCCTTGATTACCACTTGTTAAAGTTTCCATTTCCCACTTCTTAAAAAGAGCCAAATAAATGGGAACTACGTTTGGTATGGAACCACCAAACAAACAAAAATCAACAACAACAAAAAGGCAGTGTCCATGTCTTTATCCCGACATTGCGATCATCCGACAAGCCAGTGCTAACAGCTTCCCTACAGCCTTTGGCCAGGTATAGGCCTTTTGCCTGACAGCATGTTTCCCCCTTGATGTCATGCTCCCTCCTCGTTGGCATTTTACTAGGTCTTGTGGGTCTCTGCCAAGGGCACTAGACAAGCTTTCTGTCAGGAGTTTTTCCAGGCCAGCAGCCAAAAGAGTGGCTTGGGTTTGTCCAGAACCTCCTTAACTGTTCTTTTCAGCCCTGATCATTTCTGATGGAGGTGGGAGGGTGCAGGACACAATGGCATGTGTCCTATGGTGCATTCCTGACTGTTTATTCATAACCAACATATAGAAATCTATAAGGAGAGTGTGGGCTTCAGTGTCAGCATGCAGGTGACATCCAGAAGGAAGATTTTAAGATTGTGGTAATGGGAAATTCCTACCAAATTGATTCTCCTCATCAAAGGATGAAAAAAAAGGCTCTATTTTGCCAACATGAAAGCTTCAGTTGCAGCCAGTCATGAGCCTGATAATCGAGTTTCTATATTCATTGTGGTTTTCACGTGGTGTAAAGCCACTGGACCTGCACTGTAGCACAGACATCCCACTGGAAGTCTTAGACTAAGGTGGAAAGTGGAGCTGCCTATCAGTAAGCAGTATTCTTTAAAGCTTGGAGCCTTTTCATCATGACATCATTTGCTTTCACAGTTCAGATTGCTTCCCAGCTAATATTTTTCCATCCAGAGTTGCAATGGGCACCTTGTGGTGTTTTGGAGACACCTTGAGACGGTCATGTTTTTACTCATAGGCGTCCACTACCATCTAAATCAGTTTAAGGTCAGATCACCCTGTATTAATCTCTGAAATATTACCATCGATTGGAATGCAAATGAAGCTGTGATGAGGCCAGATTCTGTTAGTTTACCTCAAAATATTAAGCAGCTAACTTACTGTTTTACAGTTTATTCAACTTTAAAATATCAGTTGGCTGGGTATGTAAATTTATATACCCGGTTCCTTTTCATCTAATTTGAATTCATTTGTCTTAGTCTCTATTTTGACCTGTTTTAAGGAGACGGGAAGATCATTATCCATTACATCCTGTGGGGTTATTTCGTTTGAATTTTGACTTGCCTGTCTGTCCACTGGGTACCTGAAATTGATAGCTGAGTTTGCAAAGCACGATTCAAGAACATATAAGCCACCTCAGAATACAAACTGATTTTTTCATAGATTACTGAAATCCTGTATATGCAGCACCCCCATCGTGACAGCATGCCTTCAGCAAGATGAGCCATCGCTTTATTTTTAAAGCTCGCTTATGTCAACGCTTTCTCTCCATGACTAGGTTAGACACCATTATTCAGGAGTGAGATCAGCGTTCTTTTCTTTCCTAGAGCTGCTTGCCATTTTCTCAACACCTGCCTTTGCAAGTGACAGCTCCGTGGGTGTCCTCATAAATTACAAATCATGTGCCTGGGCCCTGATGCCTTGGGACAGGCACAAAGTTAGAAACTGTCCTGTAACTTTAGAACAGTCGCCGCAGGATGGGACAGCTGAGTAGAGAACAGAGAAGCACACCAGCAGGGCTTCTGTTAAGACACTAGCAGGCCGCCTGCCTGCCTGGTGCTGGTGGACAACTTGTCCAATTTGTGTGGGAAGCTGAGTAGAGGTTGTAATATGGAAAGCAACAGCCAGCTGGCAGAGGGCATGGGAGGGGCATCTGAAATGAAGGTCTTGGTTTTCTTTCCCCCACATAAATTCGTTTTTCTTTAAGTCTTTATTGTTGAAAATATTACATAGGTCATCCCCGCCTCACCACTCCCATTAGCCTCTTCCAGCCCGATTCTGCCCCACCCTCCACCCCCCAGGCCCTCACCACCCCACTGTCTGTGTCCATGGGTTAGGCATATCTGCATACAAGTTCATTGGTTGATCTCTTCCCACTCACCCTGCCCTGCCTTCCCTTTGGGGTTCAACAGTTTGTTCATTCTTCTTATTGTCTTCTTTTAAGGGGAAAATCCAGGATTATGATCACATGGTAAAATTAACTACCATTGACCATCCTCACTTTATTTAAGAACTTATTTGATTTGCTAAAACTGATAATGACTTTCTGATATCTGAAAGGAACAAGGATTTTTCATTTCTTCTTTCTTTCACCTTTCTCTAGTTGTGCAACAAATCATCCCAAAATGTAATGCCTTAATACAGCCATTTATTATTTTTCATGACTACAGGTCTGCTGGGCAGTCCTGGTAGTTTGTGCCACAATCAGCTCAAGTCATTCAAGAATCTATGGTCAGCTTGGCTGGTGTTGCTCAGTGGTTGAGCATTGACCTATGACCCAGGAGGTCATGGTTTGATTCTTGGTCAGGGCACATGCCTGGGTTGTGGGTTTAATTCCCAGAAGGGGGCGTGCAGGAAGCAGCCAATCAATGATTTTTTCATCATTGATATTTTACTCTCTCCCTCTCACTTCCTCTTTTAAATCAATAAAAAATATGGTTAAAAAAATAATCTATGGTCAGTAGCAGGTCCACTAGGCAGCACTGCTAATCTTGGCTGAATTTTCTCACATATCTGGTGCTTTAACTGGGACAATGGGCAGACTTGACCTGTTCCACATGTCACATCCTGTAACTAACTGCCCTAAGCATATAGTCACTGTGAAAGCATAGCAATATGAAGAGAATTGGGAATGCTCCAAAGCTTTATAAAGTCTCTGATTCTGTCATTTGCTATTGTCCCACTGACTGAAGCAAGTGACATGGCAAATCCCACAGTGCGGAAGGGGACTATCAATGAGTGTGGGTACAGGGAGATGTAAGTTTCCTTGAAAATCAGCCATCCAAAATAGTTCAAAAATTACTTTTCAGATAAAAAGAATGCCAATAGTCAACCACAAAACACTCTGCTCCTGTTAATACTGGGAAGCCTCCAAGGAAGTAAACGTTTATATCGACCAACAAAAATGTGGGCAGTCTGAAGGATTCCTTCCATCCCTTCTCCCAACCTGTCAGGTGTTATTTCTCAGCTGAGAATAGATCTATTTATCATATTAGGATGAAGACACAAAGGTCATGTCTTTGAAATTCCTCGGATATATTACAACAGTAGATTCTGCTATTTCTGCTTATTTTAAGTGAGAGGGACAAAAAGGTTAGATGAAGGACTAAGAGCCTCTCTGTTCTTCCTGGACCTGAAGTATGTGTTTCCCAGGGATGCAGGCTGTAGTTGACCTGCGCTGATATGTAATGGTGCATTCCTAGGATAAATGAGGTGCTTTGCTGATGCTACGCCTAGCAAGAGAACAACGAATCAAGTTTCTTGACAAATGAATTTTACCAGGTGTCTAGTTTGGTCATGATGATATAGGATTTTCCCTTTTGTCCCCTGCTGGAGTGGAACTAAGACGCAGGGCCACACAGGCAGACATGCACTATATTCTGATTTAAAAGCAAACCTCATGTCCTCCAAGACAGAACAACATTGTTCATGACCTTGTTGAGCTCTGTCTGCCCTGTTCTCTCAGTGTAGTAGAGGCAATTCTAGGACCATCTAATGTGTGTGTGTGTGTGTGTGTGTGTGTGTGTGTGTGTGTCTGAGTCAGTAATTATATAGCTGTCAGTACTTCTCTCTCCAGGACTACACTCTTATAATCTGAAAGTTGGGTGACAGTTGTGGCTCCCAGTGAATCACCTGAGCACTTGTTACCGTATTAAGTGAAAATTCTGGAACCTTCACTCCATACCCATTGAGTCTGAAACTCTTTGGCAGGGTGGTGGGAGAGGGAGTCCTGCAATCTGTATTTTAACAAGCCCTACAGGTTATGGTGCCTCCTAAAGTTCAAGGACCACTCATTTGGAGCTTCCATAGCTGTGCTGTCCAACATGGTAGCCACTGGCTACATGTGACTATTTACATTTAAATTACTTAAAAATGAAATGAATTTAAAATCCAGTCCCTTAGCCACACTAGCTATATTTTAAGTGCTCAGTAACATATATCTAATGACTACTGTATTAGATGGTACAAATATGCAGTATTTTATTCATCACTGTAGAAAGTTCTATTGGACAGCTCTGTTCTGCAGCTTTTCAAGTATCTAGCTAACATTCTGAGTCTCTAGGTCCTCCAAGTACTCCTCTCCAGGGGGTCTTGGCTTTTATAGACTCAGAGATCTTTCATTATCTTGACTATCTTGGCATAATGAGGGTTTCCTTTCCTCCTTGACTATCTGTTGAGGGCCACTGGCAAAACACTCGGGCATCTTTAAATATGTTGGCTGAAACTCAGAGTGCAGGCAGAGCCATACCCTGGGGCCAGACCTGGTCAACAGACCAGGATGCCAATCAGTTTGACCTTTCCACCCAGTGTTAAGAGGATGGACCTCACGATGTCATCAAGAGCTCAAGGCCCACCCAGATGTGATGTAACTTCCTGTTATTCAAGTATTTAATAAATCTACTTATGGTGCTGGCTCTCTCTGTCCCTCCATCACAGGGCAGATGCTACACCCAGGGCCAGCTTTCCCTCTATTTCTGTCTCAGTCTTGTGTTTTTTCATTTTTCCTTAACCCTCATTGCATTCTACTCAAGATTTCATGAACCCCTGCATTCTCTCTTTTGGCACTGGTCATGGGAAGAGAGAACACGCCCCACCCCCCCCAACTATCTCCTATTTGTCATCTGTCCTTGAGGCTGGAGGTGGAAATCAGGCAATCCATTGGTCACATTCTACTCACAGATGTATTAATTGGTGCATTACGTTTAACAATTAAATTAATCTCCAATATTAGAAATTGGAATATTTTACAAAATATCCATTTCTTGCCCAGCCAGTTTGGCTCAGTGGTTAAGCATTGACTCATGAACCAAGAGGCCCACCAGTTTGATTCTTGGTCAAGGCACATGCCGAGGTTTTGGGCTCAATACCTAGTGGGGTGCTTGCAGGAGGCAGCCAATCGATGTTTCTTTCTCAGCAGTGTTTATATCTCTCTATCCCCCCTCCCTCTCCCTTTAAAAATCAATAAAAACATTAAAATTTTTATATTCCTCTTAAAAAACTGGAATTTCTGGCAACATATATTCCTGCATGGCTATAATCTGCTGGGCTGGGGAGCAGGTTCCCTACCCCCCTTTTAAAAAATATTTTTATTGATTTCAGAGAGGAAGGGAAAGGGAAAGAGAAACAATGATGAAAAAAATATCAATTGGTTGCCTCCTACATGCCAACCATGACCTCCTGGTTCATAGGTTGATGCTTAACCACCAAGCCACACCAGCCAGGCCAGGTTCTCCTTTTAGTTGGGTGTGCACACTAGAATGTGCACAGGCCTCTCCTGCTCAGTTTCACCCATTGATGCTCCCTGTGTCACTCCCCACTTGAATTTGGATTGGTTGCTGTTGGCTTCCCACCTTCTCTTCCCTCTTCCTCATTCCAGGGGCCATTAGGAATCTCAAGTTTCTAAAGAGCTGTCCCTGACAAGCCTTTTCATGACAGTTAGTATGGTTTGTATTTCCTTAGTGCAATGGATTTTTTAAAAATAACTTTACCACTCCCCCTCCCAAGTAACAAAAAGAAGAAAACCAGGAAATCAGGAGTAAGAGTGACACATTAACGGATGCCCTCTCACTTCTGAAGCAAGATCCTGAACCACTAACCTCCCCCTCATGCAAGGCAAGGCTCCTCTGGTTACACCACAGACCCTGTAAGTCTTTCCCAGCAGGACCTGCCCTGGGAATCAAGAGAACTTTACAAAAACACCAGAGAATTCTTAGGTTCTTGTAAAGTGCAGAGAAACTTGACAGGGGTTATTTTTCTTAAAGTACTACTATGTTTTATTGAGGTAACTGTTTTATGAATAACAGAAATTTCTGAGAGTATCTCTCTAGTCAGTCTTTATTCCATATTAGCCATATCAACATTCATGATGAGAATACTTAAACTGTGCTGTGATTGCATTCTTCTCTCCGAGGTTACAGAGAGCAGCATCTCACAGCAGACAAAGCAACACACGAGGAAAAGCACAGATTCAATCAGTATGCCAAGGTTGACTACCTTAACTTTGTTGGTCTCAGGATAAATATTTCTGGCAATGCTTGTTTTATAATATTGTTAATGAAAAAATCTAAGGTTAAATAGAATACCAAATTGAGTATAAGAAGAAAGCAGTCCTAAATTATAGAATTATTCAAGAATGTTTTCCTAGAGAGAGAGAGAGACTTATGGACCTAGGTTTTGATGACCTAGTTTGGAATAAAAGAAGTAGGAAAGAAACCAAGATGGCAGCATAGGTAAATACCTGAAATTGCTGCCTCGCACAACCACTTCAAAAATACAACTAAAAGACAAAAACGGACATCACCCAGAACCACAGGAAGGCTGGCTGAGTGGAAATTCTACTACTAGGAGGAAAAAGAAAAGCACACTGAGACTCAGAGGAGGTGTGGAAATAAAGTGCAGAGGTACCAAGGCACACAGAAAAGGCTGGCAACTGAGGACATGGTTGTTTTTTTCAATGCAGGGGAGAGAGAGAGAGAGAGAGAGAGACAAGCTCCTGACTGCTCTGAACTCCAGTTCCGGGTGAGTCTCTGGGGATTCAGACTTGTACGGGGAGAAACTGGACGTCTGGCATCGGGCCAAACTCGAGGGTGGCTTTCTCTCAGAGGTGCTTGCAGTGATTACTACAGGACATTGAGACCTGGAGCCTCTTATGGCAAGGCTGAGGATCAATCATAGCTGTTTTCTCCACCCTGTTGATTCCCTGAGACTCCGCCCCACCCAAGCTGTGTGCAGAGGCTTTTGCATATGAATGACCTGGCCCTTTGCAATCTAAAATTACCTAACCAACTGCAGCTGGGTCAGAGAGACCCAGAATATCCAAAATAAGGCCCAAGGCCCCACAGCAGCTTGCATTGTTTCACAGCTGGGCCTCATCTGGACACTTCCAAACCCCAAACAAGGAAGAGGAATCTGCAGATCTCTCCATAGCTCCTGCTAGGTAGCCTCAGGCAGAGGCTAAATTAGCACCTCCTTAGAGATCCAAGAGCCAGTATACCCAGTGGTCAGAGTGGGACCATCCAGATTACAACTCCTCAGATCCATAAGGGACATACTCAGGGGGCAGACTCAGTGAGCACCAAAGCCCCACTGAAGCAAGTCCTGCCCCATAAGGCTATCTCCAGCACAGAAGTTCTCCCACCGTAGACACAGCTGATTCTCACAGCCAATTGGCCTGGAGGTCAATTCCTCCCAGTGATACCTACAACAATCAAAGCTTAACTACAACAAGACAGTGCACAAAGCCCACAAAGGGCTGCACCAAGAGTGTCCACTTCAGGTAATTGGGGAGGCTGAGCCACTGGGCCTATAGGACACCTAGCACAGAAAGCCACTCTGTCAACACAGGGAAACAGCCAAAATGCAGAGATAAAGAGACAGGTCACAAATGACGGAAATGGAGGAAAGCAAACTACTGGATATAGAGTTCAAAACTACGATTATAAGGTTTTTCAAGAATTTTCTAGAAACCGCCGATAAATTTAGTGAGTCCCTCCATAAATCTAGTAAGACCCTTGAAGATATGAAAAAGACCAACTAGAAATTAAGCACACACTGACTAAAATAAAGAATATTATACAGAGATCCAACAGCAGACTAGAGGATTGCAAGAATCAAGTCAAAGATATGAAATATGAAGAAGCAAAAAACACCCAACCTGAAAAGCAAAAAGAAAAAAGAATCCAAAAATATGAAGATAGTGTAAGGAGCCTCTGGGACAACTTCAAGTGTACCAACATCCGAATTATAGGGATGCCAGAAGAAGAGAGAGAGCAAGATATTGAAAACATATTTGAAAAAATAATGACAGAAAACTTCCCCTACCTGGTGAAAGAAATAGAGTTGCAAGTTCAGGAAGCACAGAGAATCCCAAACAAAAGGAATCCAAAGAGGACCACACCAAGTAACATCATAATTAAAATGTCAAGGGCAAAAGACAAAGAGAGAATCTTAAAAGCAGCAAGAGAAAAAAAGTTAGTTACCTACAAGAGAGTACCCATAAGATTGTCAGCTGATTTTTCAATAGAAACTATTGAAGGCCAGAAGGGAGTGGCAATAAATATCGAAAGTGATGAATACCAAGAACCTACAACTAAGATTACTCTACCCAACAAAGCTGTCATTCAGAATTGAAGGTCAGATAAAGAGCTTCACAGATAAGAAAAAGCTAAAGGAGTTCATCACCAGCAAACCAGTATTATATGAAATGCTATCCTTTAAGAAGAGGAAGAAGAAGAAAAAGTAAGGATAAAAACAAATACATATCTATCAACAAGTGAATCTAAAAATCAAGTGAATAAAAAATCTGATGAACAGAATAAACTGGTGAATTGAATAGAATCAGGGGCATAGAAAGGGAGTGAACTGACAATTCTCTGGGGGAAAGGGGTGTGGGGGTTGTAGGAAGAGACTGGACAATAATTGTAACCTATGGACGAGGATGAGGGGTAAGGGAAGAGGGTGGGGTGGGAACTGGGTGGAGAGGAGCTATAGGAGAAAAAGAGGAACAACTGTAATAATCTGAACAATAAACATTTTAAAAAATAAAAAATAAAAAAATAAAAAAGAAGTAGGAAAACATTTGGTACCTTCAGTGTAGCTTTCCCCCCTAAAATACAGACCTGGGCATGTCATTTACCCTACTTTATATCATTTCATGACTCCTGTTGTCACTGGAATAAAGTTCAGACTCCAGTCTCTTCTAGTCTGGTTTCAACTTACCCATCTAGTTTCATTTACTACTGCTTATAACACACCAGACTCCTCACCATGCTGGCATACCTGTTTCTTCCCAAACCCTCTTGTCACTATGTACTTTAGCATGTTCTGTGACTTCTGTCTGGAATACTCTATTTTCATTTTTCTTTCAAAGTTCTATTCATCTTTCAGTGCCTACCTCAGAACATCTCCTTTGTCAAGCTTCTTCTCACCCCTCCATGCAAAACAGATCTTATTTATATTTGGGCTCCAATACTATCTTGAGTACATGTCTAATAACACTGATCACATTCTTTGAGAACTGTGTACATCTCCACTATTTGAGCTTGTTGAGAGAAGGGTCACTGCCTACCTTGATCCTAGAACATAACAGGAACACATTAACTATTTTTTTAAATAATGATTATAACTATTAATTCCCAGATAATTCAGGTATGTATATAGGTACACACACACACACACACACACACACACACTTTCTTATACTTTTAAATATTTGCTTAGGAAATGATGTTTCATTCTTTTAAGTGAAGAGTCATGAACATTGACACTATTTCTGTGTCATTTTCTTTGTGTACTAGTTTAAAAGTATCTTGTATAGTGTCAATGCTTGTATCAGTTAGCTAATGCTCCATAACAAAACATCCCAGAATTTGGAGGTTTAAAGCAACAACAATTTATTATTTCTTCAAAGTTTACATTTTGTCTAAAGAATCCCACTGATTTTGGCTGAGATTGCTTAAGGATATGCTGGTTGGTTGGTTGGACTGACTGCCCTGAGACAGTTGTCCAGAAAATTGATATGGCAGGCTGCCAAAGATAAAAATAAAATATACAAATTATTTGTCAAAGTTCTGCTTGTATAATTCTTGCTACTTTCCCATAGCTATAGCATATAACTAGTCAATCTTACAATTAGTGAGGAAAGACTTCACTAAAGGTTGTGGATACAGGGGTGTAAAAATTAAGGCATTCAAACCATCACAATGCTTAGCAAATACATAAAGATAATTATATTTTATGTGTTGAAAGAGAGTAAATAAAAGATGGTTCTTTTCTCAAAGGTATATTATGAACTCAATCCAGTTTAGTGAATCCTATTTAATAAAGTCAGATTGATACCCACTGTATAAGCTATTTGTGAAAATTATGTAAAGCAATTAATACACAGTCCTTTCATAGTTTAGCACAAAGTCACCATCAATTTTATTTTATTTTATTTTATTTTTTCTACCCCCTTTATGTTTCTAGACTCCTATGTAATCACCCACATTGTCTAACCATGTTATATAAAATTACTGAGAAATGTTTCAGTGATAGAATAGATATATTTGTGAAATGAATCAAATAATTTAGACATACAAAGATAATGTCACCTTGAAATGTCTTAAAGAGAAAATTCTCATATTGTACAAAATCAGTGAAAAGCACAATTCATCATTATTACCTATCACAGTCTTTGCCAGGAGTGTGAGCACAACCTGATCCCACGTACTTTGTTTTATGTGAAGATGTTGCTTAGTAACCTTGTGTTAAGGGAGAATGGATAAGAAAGCTGTCTTAGGCATTTCTAACCCAAGTCAGCACCATTATACGCTTGCTATGAAACTGGGAAATTTTACTCACAGTTAGTAGGCTCAACATTCTTTCTTGATTCCAGCCCTTTTCTCTGCAACACATGATTTAAACTTGAAACCTTAACTACTGAGCAAGTCTAAATCATTATTAAATTTAGATTAGGTATCTTGTTGTTCTTTGGTATCTTGCACTTCACTTGACATAATAAATGCTAAATATGGATGCATATTGATCATTCAAACTTTAGTAGCTATTATCAAGAGTCTAGCTAATAAAAAAATTACCCTAAAAGTCAAAGGGAATAACAATGTCTATATATTTGTTTATAAAGGGTATATTAGTAATCCACTCAGCATTTATATATTTTATTAATAGATGAGCTAATTAAAGAGAGTTTCATGCATTCAATCCAATTAAATGAATATTTATTAAGTGACTTTGAAGTCACCCAGTTATTAAATAACTGGGTACTGACTGGGTAGGCCAAGGCTCAAAGAAATGTCCCTCATTGTACAAGTCAGTGAGAAGTACTGTTGTCCCAGTGAATCAGGAAACCCCTAGTTCAAGATAATTATGCTGGATGTTGTGATTGTCTTGGGTTCTCTGTTCAGGATTCCATTTCCACCACAGGTTTGGAGTCAGCTAGACATTATTTTCAATAGTTGAATGTCACTTGATAAAAATGTGCATGACTTTCTTGCAAAATACTCCTAAATCTATTGACCAGCAATCTTAGGTGTTATGTCTACTCTTATGCTGTTTGTGTTAGTAGGAGGTAAGATCTGAAAGAGATAGGACCTAGGCCTTCTTTTTGTTTGGGATAGCAAATACCTGGGTTTACTATTCCACCATGATGGCACAAAATGGGGATAGCTTTTACATATTTTTAAAAAGTGTGACCCTAATATATTTATTACTTCAATTACATGTTTAAATATCTAAAAGTATTTAATATCTTATATATTGAAAATATAAACCATAAACAAAACTGTTACAATCAAGACTGAGTCTTTTATTTATAACAATTTTACCCCTTCTTTGAGAAAAAAAGTATATAAATTTAAAAAAATTTTGAAAAACTATTTCCTTAATGATTAAAGTGCTAATATTCTCTTCTAGTTATCCTTTTCTTATGGTATTTTGTTAGGACTTCATATATTTAACAGCTTCTTTTATTTCTCTTGGGATATAAACTAGTATTATTGGATCTTTATTTAATTCTTTTTTCTCAGTAAGGTAGATATTTCCTATTTCAAATCTCTAAAATAAAATCCCTTCTCCTGCCAAAGCAGAGAAGGACAGATACTTGGATATTTAACGGTTGGCAGTAAAAGGGACTACTGAGTCAAATGCTACTGATAAAAATATTCAACAAAATCCTTCCGTTTCCGGCTCCACCACAAACCTGTAGTATCTTCCTCAGTCCTTGGTGATCCAAGTTCCAAACGTTTCTTGGGTTTGTGTTCCATCTGCATGTCACTCTTAGCATATCAGTTAGGCTTTCTCGGCTACACTAAGATATGGCCTGCTTGTCCGCTCATTCTTTGCTTTTCAAATGTTGATGGCACCTCTTAACTATTGTCTTTTTACACATACATAGATTAAGTTTTAAATCCTTTTTTACTCATATAGTGGGGTTTAAGGAGGGAACGTAGACAGAATATATAGATAGAGCTATATATAGGTAAAGAGGCAAAGGAGAGCTTTGCTGTGGTACTAAGCCAGAGACTCCTCATGTCTGAAGTATACATCAAAGAGATACTGGACCTGTTTAATTCCCATGATCTAGCGGATCCAAATATTTGGATGACTGTATGCTCTCTTAATATGATATAGTCATCCAAATATTTGGGTCCGCTAGGTCATGGGCTAAGTGCTCTCCACTTTCTTACTAAGTAGAATAGCCAATATAGTGAATAAAAATTAAAAGAGGGGGCCACTGATCGTCCTTTCCTCTGTTTGAAAGATAAGCAAAGAATAAACCATGGTTTTAGCTATAATTGGGTAAGAAGAGATGTACACACGCGCACACACACATGTACACTGATTTTTTTTTTCTGACAACTTACCAATCTTTGTAGGCTGTGCTTTGTACAAAAAAGTTTGGGCTGTAAAGATAGAAATAGACATGGAATGTTTGAGATGATCTTCTGGTCTGTAAAAATAGAAATCTACTTTCTTGAAGAAAGCAGTTATTTCTGGCGCCTTCTAAGTATTAGTTAAAGAAATTGGAATGTAATAAAAAAAGTCACCTAGGAAAAAGCAAAAGCCTTGAGCCAGAAAATGTATCCTTTCACTGAGCCAGCTGCTCAGGAAACATCAGATTGAGATATGTCCAAACACGTCAATTTGGTCTCTAATTCCGGGCTTAAATTTACCAAGCATTATTGAATGTCACTACAATTCCCAGAAACTAAAGAGGCACCAACCTTTCTTTGCAGCCTGTTAGCCTCCCCGTACAGAAACCATTATTCTGCTACTCAATTAACTGCTAGGGAGACAGAGAACTATGTGTTGAGGAGGAAAACCTTCTTTTGTGGGCTAATCAAAATCCAATGCCTTCTGAAAAGGGCTTGAAAAGATCATTAATTAGGAAGGATGCCTAAATTTGGCATTCAAGAAAATGGTGCACACGTCTAACAATGAGGCAC
>PVJC01021031.1:0-28596 GCA_004026665.1 Murina feae | reverse complement strand
CTTAAAGCAACAGTGTTTCAATTATCTAAACTAATAAAAGCGGAATATTGAAATTGACCGTTTCTTTGGGATGCCTAAGCCACGCTCACCAGCCAATCAGAGCGGCTGTATGCAAATTAACTCAGCCAAGATGGAGGCTGGCAGGGCGGCTCTGCACTGGGAGCCTCCTCGGCTGGCACAGCTGTGCCGGGTGTGTCAGCTCAGTGGGGGGTGGGGGGGTGCAGCTCGGGGAGTCCAGGAGCGCCCATCCTGGGACAACTGCATGGCTCCACCCCCCGGGGGTCTCCACCAGGCGTGCAGGAGAACGGGGACCTCTGAGGGGCTTGCAGGAGCAGCCATCCTGGGTCCGCTGCCTGGCTCCGCCCCCCAGGGGCCTCTGCGGGGCGTGCAGGAGTGCCTGCCCTGGGTCCACTGTGTGGCTCTGCCCCGGGGGCCTCCTTGGGGGCGTGCGGGAGCACCCATCCAGGGTCTGCTGCCTTCATCTGCCCCCCGGGGGCTTCCGCAGGGCGTGCGGGAGCGTCTGCTGCACAGTGCGGAGCATCCGAAGCCAGTCCGCTGCCCGACTCCACCCCAGGTGTTTTTGCTCAGCAGCAGGGGCCCCACGAAGGGATCCTGCACCAGTGTCCGCCCCTGGCTCACCACCCAGCTCTGCGCCAGGTGTGTCCCTTCAGCAGTGGGGGCCCACCAGGCGTGTGCAATCGTGGGCCCTCCAGTGAGTCCACACCTGCACTCACCAACCCTCCCACCCCTCAGTGCACGAACCCTAAAGGGGCTGTGGGCAGCCTGAAAATGGCCCTCAGCACCTCACCCAGGCTGGCCAGGCACACCAGCAGGTGGACATCACCCGCCCTGAGGTGTCCCAGACTGCAAGAGGGCACTGGCTGGGCTGAGGGACCCCACCGCCAGTGCACAAATTTTTGTGCACCGGGCCCCTAGTCCTATATAATAAAAGGGTAACATGCAAATTGACTCTAACAGAAGAATGACTGGTCACTATGACACACAATGACCACCAGGGGGCTCCCACAGGGGGAGCTCTGCTCAGCTACAAGCCAGGCTGACAGTTGCCAGCACAGTGGTGGTGACGGGAGTCTCTCCTGCCTCTTCAGCAGCACTAAGTATGTCCAACTGCAGCTTAGGCCTGCTCTTTGCTGACAAGTGAACATCCCCCGAGGGCTCCCAGGCTCCCAGAGGGTTGTCTTACTGCCAGCTTAGGCCTGATGCCCAGGGGAGCGAGCCTAAGCCAGCAGGTGGACATCCCCCAAGGGGATCCCAGGCCGGGCTGAGGGCAAATTTTTGTGCACCAGGCTTCTAGTCCTATATAATAAAAGCCTAGCGCCCAAACGGCAGAATGACCGGTCAACCCGTCACTATAACATACAATTCACCACCAGTGGGCAGATGCTTAAGCAGGAGCTGCTCCCTGGTGGTCAGTGCGCTACCACAGTGGGAGTGCCTCTCGGCTGACTGGGATGAGCAGCTGCTCCCACTGTGAACCCCAAGCAGACTGGCAGGAATCCAGGCTGCGATCACCTCCTCCTCACCCCAAGCTCCTCCTCCAAGCACCCACAAGCTGGGCTAAACCAGGCTCACAGAACCTTCAAGGCTGGGAGGTGGGTGCATGGCTGCTGTGGGACTGAAGCCTATTCACCACCTTTCAGTGCTATTGTCCCTGGGCCCGGCCCCGACCGGGTCTCCTGGAGAGATGCTCCGGCTCCATGGAAGATGCTGGATCAGGGAGCAGCCACTCAGAGGGCCGGTCCATAGCTACTCAGCTAATCAGGATGAGTGGCGCTACCACAGCAGGTCGATCCCCACAGGCCATGCCCCCACCAGTGCACAAATCCCATGCACCAGGCCTCTAGTCCTATATAATATCCTATATAATAAAAGCCTAATATGCAAATTGTCCCCTTGACCGAGAGTTTGACCCAGGAGTTTGACCGCTCACTATGATGTGCCTTGACCACAAGGGGATGGCGCGAAACATGGCGGGTGCTAGTGATGCAGCGCTGGCAATGGGTGACATGGAGACGCTGCTGACACCAATGAGAGCGGGACTGCAGAATTGCCAGGCCAAGGTGGGTGCAAGCAGGGCCCGATGACTCAGGCAGAGGGGGGCACGTGGGGATCCAGGTGCTGCCCAGGGCCCAGAGGTCAGCTGGGATCTGCCCTTTCACACCAGATGTTCACGCTTCGATCGCTGGCCAGGTCGAGGACTGCGCTCATACATGATTTTGTGCACTAGGCCACTAGGCAAATAGATCAAGAAGCTGTGAAGGAGTCCAGCCAGAAATTGTCACTTGAGATGCACTTTTAAAATCCAACATAAACAGGACTAACAGCAGAAACAGACCTGTCCCAGCCCCTCGAGGGCATGTCCCGGCCAAGGCCCACCACTAAGGACAGCTTTTACAATCCGAATGCTAGGAAAAGTAAACAATTCCTCACCACCCAGGGCCGCAGGCGCCGAGGAGCAGGCATGTTTACAGTCAACCCTTCTCAAAGAAGCCTGTCGACCTGCTCAGGGACGGCCAAGGCAATCCCACGGGTGGAAATGACAAACGATTAAAACGTGTGTAAGGAGGCACAGAGCCCAGG
The DNA here is from genome assembly GCA_004026665.1 of Murina feae. NCBI lineage: Eukaryota > Metazoa > Chordata > Mammalia > Chiroptera > Vespertilionidae > Murina > Murina feae. The sequence continues at coordinate 25,995 of PVJC01021031.1, read as the reverse complement.
AGAGCCACGCGATCCCGAGGCAGAGCCTGGCTGCAGCTCCGAGTGGAGGGCGCCGACCAGGACCCGTGCCGGGACAGTGCGACAGGCACAGGGAAGAAAGACACTGCATCTAAACGCAAGGGCGGCCACAGGCCTCAGGTCAACACTCGGGGAAGGAGCACGCCGAGCCAGGAAGCTGACCAGCCACTGCAAGCAGCACCTGAGCAGACACCGCCTGCTGAGAGCAAGCCGGCAAAACCCCCACACGTTCCCCCAGTTTCTGTGGATGAGACAGAAACACAACTCAACAGGAACACGGCAAACACTGCTGCAGGTACCTCCCCAGAGAGGAAATCCAAACACCAATAAACCTAAAAATAGTCAACTCTGTCCACAGAAGGAAAATGCCACGGAAGCCACATGGTCTGCTGCCAACACCAAGAACCCCAAGCTCCAGGCTCAGAGGTCACACGCACAGGAAGCAGCGACCCCACAGCGCACACTCCACCAACTGTGGGCCCCGGAGACCACAGCGCTGAGCAAAACACCATGTGGAGGACGCACTCTGGAGCCACGCACAGCACACAGGGTCACCACCCGGGGCCCAGGACTCCAAGGACAGGCCTCGAGGACCCCTGGTGCACACGGGCATGCCCTCAGACATGGCTCTCAATTTCATTCCTCCTTTTCACACACACAAGCACAGGTTAACACGTAAGCAGAATAGTTCTGACGGGAAACCCCAGCCGAGAAGCGGGTGAGCCCCGACAGCAGAGAAAGGCCTCAACCCCTGGCACCACCACTGCCCGGCGTTCTCCCAACCCCACGGGTGGTGCTTGCAGCAGCTTAAAGCAACCTCTCGGGCTCGGGGGGTGAGGGAGAAGGCCAGGCTCCTCAGAGGTTCAAGTCTAGACAAAGACCCACAGACGGGTGTCAGTGCCGACCCCCAACCGGGGCCACGAGGACCCACCAGAGGGTTCAGAGAGCACATCAGGGGGCACCAGGGAACGGGCTGCAGACTGGGCGTGAAAGGGTAAGAGCAGGGATTTCCCACCTTCCCACCTGTGACACATCACCTACTAAAATTCCGCAGCACACCAAAAGTGCATTTTGTTGATTCATTCGCACTGGACACCTACTGTGCTGCTGCTGTCATTTTCCTATTTGGGGAGCTAAGGGAAACGAGGTTGGTGCCCTGACTGGACAGCCAATCCTCGCAGCACCCGTGAGCACCTCTGCGCTAGAGTGTCTGGGTGCTGTGGCGGCAGGGATGGTGCAGCTGCTAAGATAACTCCCCTGTTCTCCCAGTTCTGTGCCCAGTGTTCAGGTGTGAAATGGAGTGATGTGTGGGGTCCGGCTTTAAAATCCTTTAGGAAAACCCACCTTCACCAGGAAGCAGGATGAGGGGCAGTTGCCGCCCAAGACGTGGCCAGAGCTACGTCTGGGTGCTGGACAATTTCCACAAAGTCTTGGGTTTTTGGAAGACACAGAGGGGGAATAAAAACCAGGACAGGCCAGCCAGCGTGGCTCAGGGGCTGGCATCGCCCTATGAACCAGGTCTATGGTTCAGTTCATTCCCCGTCAGGACACATGCCTGCTTGCAGGGTCCATCCCCAGGAGAGACCCTGCAGGAGGCAGCCGATCCATGATGCTCTCTCATTGATGTTTCTCTCTCTCTCTCTCCCTCCCTCCCTCCCTCCCTCCCTCCCTTCTCTCTCTCCCTCCCTTCCTGAAATCAATAAAAAATGTATTTTCAAAAAACACATCAGACCATAAACCAGAAAATACCTGCAGCACATATAACTCAAAAAGACCATTGTATGAGCACAGCAAAAACCCCTTAACTTCATTAATAAGCAGGAAAAGCAAAATCACTACACTCGCCCCACCCGCCCCAGCAGAATGAAGCTGGCAGCTCCGAGCACGGATGGCCAGTGGCACGGGCTCAGCCCTCAGCCTGCGGCACGGCCGGCTGGAGCCACCTGCCCGGTGGACGCTGGCACTGCCGGCAGCTGCGGCACCTGCGTGAAAGCAGGCCGCTCTGGACCCCGAGGGCACGTCCAGAGGAGGAGGCATGCTCCTCGTCTCACCAGAACTGGGGGCACAGGAGCCCAGGCCCCCCCACCAGCGGGAAGACGGGCCGCAGGACCCTGGGCGTGAAGCCCCGGAGCCTCCGCGAAGTCGGAAGACACACGGGGAGGCTCTCCCTGCTTCCACGGAGGCGCTTGGGGAAAACCCGTCGTTGTGAAGAGGCTCCCACGTGGTCTCTGAGACTCGGCAGAGCCTGGCCGGCCTCATTGGCGAAAGCCGGACCTCCTAACGGGGCGCGGGGCGTGTGCAGGTGGGAGGCAGCACCTTGAGGTCCCGGTGGATGATGGGCGGCTTCTGCCGGTGCATGTGCTGCACGGCCCTGCACGTCTGGTAGAAAATCTTCAGGACGGCGTCACACGACAGTGGCCCTTTGGTCTCGCTTCTCTTCAGAAACTCCACCAGCTGTCCTGGAAGAGACAGGAGACACTCATCCCCACACGCCAGGGGCGGGGCCGCAGGACAGGGCAGGGGCAGCACCCCCAGGTGCTGGCGTTACGGAGCCAGCATGGGACGCCTGTGGCCACGGCGCAGGCAGCACAGGCTCCCACACGGAATCAGGGGGACGGCAGAGACCAGAGGAACCACAACCTGCCGTCTCCTCGTCTCTCGTGTCACACTTGCTCCACTTCCCTAAATGACACAGCCACCTGCCCAGGGGCGTGGGATCTCCCACAGGCACTCCACACCGAGTGCAGTCCGCACATGGGACCAGGGGGTGGTTGGTGACAGTACAGGGAGCCCCATCCCCCCATCGCCAGGGACACAAGTTCACACCTCAGTGCTGCCCTGGTCCCAGCCCATCCCTGGTCCAGGCCCGAGACCACCTCAGTGACAGAGGCGCAGCCAGCGTGGCCACCACGGCTCCAGCCATGGAGGCCCTCAGCCACGCTGCCCCCCCTCCTGAGCTCAGACACGCCCCTCCCCATCCCCCCCAGCCAGTCTGACAGCCTGCCACGTGGGCACCCACTCCAGCTCGTTCCCCCAACGCTGAGCGAGCCGCTGAACCTGCGCCTGCACGCGACAGTGCCCCGCGACCACGCTCACCTGGCGAGAGAACCTCCTGCCGAGAGGGGCGAGGAGCGTGAGGCCCCAGCCCGACAAGGCAGCGCAGAGCAACGCAGAAGCCGCCTGAGCTCCCACACGAGGAGCAGGACACACAGACACCACAGCACTCACGGCCGGAAACAGAGGCCCCAGCAGAACAGCGCACTGGCCGGACGGAAACCAGCGTGGCCTCACCCGCGCCACCCAAGGTGTCAGAGCAGGCCACCGAACGGCACCCTCAACGCAACAAGCCCCTGTGAATGCCAGCCACAGGGGGGCCAGGTCCCGGGAGGGACACTCCACGGACGAGGCAAGGAGCGCGTCCGCAGACACTGGCTGAAGGCCTGAGTTTGGACCTGCGGACCTGGGCCTTGAGAGCAGGCGAGCTTGTGGGCCAAGACGGTGCCAGGCACCGCACACTTTTCAGAAGGGAGAGTCCCACTTCTGAGCGCAGCGCATGGCACTTTTCCCACGAGCACGCATCCTCGTCACTAAAAGCAGCAGTGACGGTGAGCACCCGCCACCTCCCAGCCAGCCCAGCGAGACAACGGGAAGCAGGGCCCAGACACGGAGAGCACAGCCCGGCTTCCCCGAGCCTACAAAGCCGTCTGCACCTGTCAGCCTGCTGCTCAGGGCCCAGCACCTTGCCACCGAATGCGCCATCTCCTCCTCCTGCAGAGGTGCCTGTGCTCACTGCCCCCTCTCCTCCGGGACAGCTCCGCTCATGGTGGCTGGGACCCCAGGGAGGGCCATCTGTGGGCGCAGCATGCATCCCTCCCAGGGAGACGCCTGCCTCAGTGTCCCCTGCTGCTGCTCCCTGGCCTAGTGGTGGCAGGGCCCTGGCCTCCTCCCACACATGCTGCCGCGGACAATGAGGCAGCGCCGTGCCACAGGACCGGTGGCCCACCCGGTTGCCAGCACCTGGCCCACTGGGCCTCACATCTCCTGTGCCCACTCCTTTCCCCCTAAGTTACACCGATACCAACTGAGCCCGTGGGCTCCAGGAGGGCGGAGCCCGGCCCTCCATGGGCAGTGCAGGCAGACTGAACCCTGCTGCCTCCTCCTCGGTCATGTACACGACCCCTCCCCTCCTCTGGGTGACTAACAGCCTTTCCCTTCCTCCTGGGCAGGGCCTCCCTCCACCGGGACCTGCATCCGCCGGAAGCGCGTTACCTCTGCAGAGCTCCGTGAGCAGCAGGAACTCCGCCTGCCCTGTGTCCGACTCCTCTTTCCCTATCGATGCTGCAGAGCAAAACTGGACAATGTTGGGGTGGCCAGAAAGCTTTTTCTGCAGGTGTCTTGTTAAAGGAGAACGCGTAAGTCTGCACACGTAAACACAAAACATGCGGGGTGGGCGGAAGCAGGCTTACAGCTGTGAGTACGAGGACTCACTCTCGTCATTACTGTTATTTCCCACACAACTGTGAACCTACTTCTGCCCTCCCCTGTACAAACCATGACACTGCATGACATGATCTTAGACTTCAGCGCATCAGAGCGGAAAGAGCAGAGGAGCAGGGCGGGGGGAGGAAAGCGAAGTGTAGAGATGGAACCACACACACCTGACAATAGCCAGGCAGGCCATCCCCCCGAAACTCAGGGAGGCGAGCACCCTCAGGCTCAGTGGCCAGCATGCTCCCAAGGACAGAGCTTCAGGAGAGAAAAGAACAGATTCTGGCAGCAAAGGGGCAGCGCCAGCCAGGTGGAAGCAAAGAAGAAATGCCAGCCGTCAACCACTTATTGGTTGCTGCTCTGCCCAGGGTGAAGGGATGGCCGGACACCATGGCCGCAGGTCAAAGAGCTGCCCACCCCGGGCACAGAGACCTCTAGGGCAGGATCCACATCTCCACTCCCAGAACCACGGAATCCCTTACTGCTGCCCTGGGAGCGAAGAACAAGGAAATAGCTCCTTTTCACTAGAAATAGATAAGCCAGGAAAAGCGAAGCCCACTGCTAGCACATCAACAAGAACACGGCAGGGCGGCGCCCAGGAAAGGATACCAAGAAGCACACCTCCTGGATGATGGCTCGGCTCCTCTCCTCCTCGTTGGACAGCAGTCTCTGCATCGAGAGGAAATGCAGACAAGGTTAGTGGCCGCGCGTGTCACAGACAAGGTTAGCCCGCGCAGCAGAACGAATCGATGCACCAACACCTGACCTACGCAGAAACTGACAGCACTAGAGGCCCCTGGAAATGGCCCCTTGCAGCCCAAGGACACAAGAGAACTACACGGAGGAGCCTCTTCTGCAAACAGGCTGCAGTAAAATAAAATGAAAATGGAGACGCGGCCCTAACAGCTTAGCCACACGCCCAGGACGGCCACTCCACTCCACGCCGCAGCCCAGGATGGACACCAGCCACTCCTGCCTGCCCACAGTCCCACCGTGAGGCTGCTCTGGGACACGTGAGCGTGGCCTGCACGCATGGTCCACCCGGGTTGCTGTGCCACTCCTGCCCTCTGCAGAGTCTCACTGGGCGCTCTTGGCATTTGAGCTACTCTCGCCTCCAGGCCCCAAGCTGGACACAGCAGCCATCATGTCCACTGAAAGTGCTGATGGCTCCTCGCCATCAGGAGAAACTAACAGGACAAGAGAGAGAATGCACAAAGAGCACACGAATCGGGAAGCCCTCACCGCTGTCACTGAGATTCCCTCTAAAGTAACCAAAACCCATGCAGGCCGTGCCGTCCGCCTTACCTTCAGCGCGTACTCTCTGCCACTTGCCAGATCCTGGGCCTCATAGACAAATGCAAACCCTCCTGAAATCAGGAAAATACACACATCAGTCCACACGGGATGTAAACATTGAGAGACCTTTACTAAGTCAATACAAACTGGACTCGTGGGTAGCAACTGTTTTCTGCAAAAATAATAGCTCCCATTTACACGCAAAATTCAGTAACAATTTAAAAAGATACTTCCTCAAAGACATACAGGTGGTGTGAGCAAGCTCATGAAAACAGGTCCGCCATCCCAGGACCCACTGGCCCAGCAGTTTCCTCCTCCACCCCCCTCCCCAGCTTTGCAATTTAAATGGAAACATAGTTCACATTTTGAAAAGACTAGAAAGCTATCTAGCTCCAGACTTTGCCCAAAACCCATTTCGTGCTACAGTTGCAAATTGCAAAAAAAAAAACCAAAAACCCGTATTTTCTTCCTAGATCATTTGACAGCAATACTATTGTAAATGTACCAGTATCTAGGGCAACCCCTGGCATGAACTGACGTGGAGCCGTTTAAAGCTCATCCCACAGTAAGGACACCCCTGGCTCAGTTACCGACACGTCCATGCACCCGATTACGGAGTGCTTCCAGCCCCTGGCGGAACACGCCGACACGCACGGACATCGTTCTAAAACCTGCGGAGCACCGAACTGCTCTCTGGCCCCCAGATTTAGGGCTTGGGGCCTTCCCCGTATTTATACAAGACGAGACAGTCTGAGTTTCCACTGACTGGGTTCCAAGGTAGCCGTTTTATGGGAAAGACATCACACTGATTTCTACCTTTCATTTCCCAAAGAGGCTTCCCGAGCTCTAGAGGCTGTAGGCCGACAGCTCCTAGCCGCTGGGGTTACTTTTACCTCCTGGCTCGCCTGCAGGGCACAGGGAAGGGGCTGGCACATTTCCTCCTCCTTCCTGGGCGCAGAGCGAGGCACAGCTTCCTTCTCTCCCTGACCCACTTCCCATCTGCGATTACCCTCCCGGCCCTGACCTTGGCGGGCACAGTCACGTCCCCACCCCTCTCCCCACTGCGCCCCACCTGAGGCTCCCCCTGCACTTCCCTGTCCTCCCATCATTGGGGCGCTGTGTCTTATTTTAAGGCAGAAGCCCCCTCCCGTCCACCAGGAGTTTCTTAAGAAAACAAGGTAACTGCCTGGCATTTGCAGGTCAAATGAGGTGCCCTGGGGAGGCATCAGCACAGGGCTGGCCCCAACTCTGAAAGGGGCAGAGCCTGCGGTTCTCCCGGTAAATCACACCCAAACTTGTTTCTGAAACAAACTGGAGGAAAAGTCGGGGTGCTGCTGCAGCCTTGAAGGACAAGGACACCAGAGACGGCGACCTGCTCCTGCGAGTCAATATGCAATGTGGGGGGGTCCACAGGGTTGCTGCAGCGCCAGGCCCAGGGCGGAAGCGGCAGGACGAGGAAGGAAGGCGGGCCGCGCGCCCCGTGGGCACCGCGAACAGAGGGAAGGAGGGTCCGGAGGAGGGGCCTCCAGCCGGCCGGCGGCGGCGACTTCCGCGTGAGGAAGGGGGCGGCCATCGGGAGGCGAGGACCAGCCCGCAGGAACCGAGCCCACACGACAGGCCCCCAGACTGGGGCCAGGGGCACGGACGGCCCGGTGGTCAGCGCGGAAGCCGGGCACAGGGCGCCCAGCGCCCGGGGAGGACAGGGCCGCAGGCCTCGCGCCCACGTCCAGTCCCGCCCGCCCACGGCAGCCCCGACGTGAAGGAAGGGTCTGCCCGCCGCCCGCCCGCCGCGCTCTCTCCTCCAGCCTTCGGCCTCCACGGAGGCCCCGCGCTCAGCCCCACTCCCGCCCGCCCGGCCCGCACCCCAGCCCACCCCGCCCCCCGCAACCTGCAGGTCGGCCGCACCTGCTGCGGGGGCTGCCCCGCCCGGCCCGGCCCCGCGCCCACCAGGAAGTGCCCGAGCCGAGATCGGCCTCCCCGCCCGGACACGCCGGGACACCCACCCCCCGCCCGACACGCGCTGACCCTCGGCGCCCGCCCGCGCCTCACCCTCGGCCAGGACCCGCCGCACCCTCAGCCGCAGCTCGCCCAGCTCCACCGTCTGCCCCACGAAATCGGTCTGGTCGCGGCCGGCAGCGCCGCCCAGGGCGCCGGGGCCCGCCAGGAAGTCGAGCGCAGACTGCAGCAGCGACATGGCGGCCCGCGGCGGGCGCGGGGGCTCGGGTCCAGGGCGTCCGGGCAGCTGAGCAACCGCCGGCCGGAGCCGCACCAGCTTCCGCCCCGACGCCGTGACGCAGGCCCGGAAGGACGCCGGCGTCTCACTTCCGCCCCCGCTGGGCGACGGCGCGTGTGCAGAGCCCGGGGCGCGGGTTGCGCCTGCGCGGCGGCGCCGGCCTCTCGGAGAGAACTTCCGGCTGCCGAGTCCCGGGCTCACGGCGCTGGTCGCTGATCAGGGCGCACACGCTCCGAGCCTTGGCCCCGGGGACGCCTGCCCAGGTAGTCCGGCTGCCAGCCCCGCCGCGCCGGTTCCCCTGGGGGTCGAGTCTGCCGAGGCCGGTGGTCAGGGGGCCCCGCCAGGCCCTGCAGGCGGGGGCGAGGGGGGCAGCGAGCCGCAGCCCCTGCGACGTTTAGTGAGTAAGACCCGTTGCATCGTGGACGGCCCTGGCTTGTGGGGTTTCGGGGGGGGGGGGCACATCAGTGAGTTTGTTTTTCAGAACTGGTTGTTGCTAAAGGCTGAAAAAGTAAAAAACCCAGTTTCCCTAGAAACACCAGAATTCCGGGTGTCACCAGTCACCCAGACGGTCGTTCACCCACCTCTGCGGCTGGTTTCTGCACCTGCCGGGTGCATTGAGCACCTGAGGCTGCAACCCCTTCCACGGAATACTCGGTCTCAAACCGAAAAATGCACACGGAAGCCGGATCCTCCCCGGAGGCTTTGTTTGTTGCCACCTTGACAGCAGCAGCAGCAGCCTGGTGGGCCCAGCGCCTTGATGCTCACACACCCTTCGCTGCCACCCTAGGGCGTCTGGGAGAAGAAGGCACAGTCTGCTTAGCCCTCCTCCTCCCCTTTTGGGGATGAGAAAACATACTCGATGCCATCGCTTGGCCACGGTCAGCGAGTGAGCTAGCATGGCACACGGGTCGCATGGCTTCCCAGCCGGTGCACGTGTCTGGTGAATGGGAGACAGGCTGGGGGTGGGCGCCGCTCGGGGACCTCACGGACGTGAGACCACGCGGTGCGTACCCTTTGTGACCACTTACTTCACTTACCGAGCAGGGTGTCCTCAGGGTTTAGCGCCCCGTCAGGGTTTCCTTCCTTTTTAAGGCCGGGCGGCACCCTGCTCTGCGGATGGCCACGTTGGCTTACCGTTCATCTGCAGGTGGGCACTGGGGCTGCCGCCACCGTTAGCCGCTGTGAACCATGCTGCTGTGAGCGGGAGTGTGGCTTCCTTCATAACCACCCCAAACTGGTGAGTGGGGGAGCATATAGGTCCACCCACACCAGCATTTAACTGCACAGGGAAAACACCGGTACTCACACAACACGAGGGGGGTCTCAGGTGCGTCCTTGTGCGTGAAGGAAACCAGGCCCGGAAGGTGCCGTGGGGACAAGCCCGCCTGTGGGACAATATGGAAAAGACAGAGTGACAGTGGGAACCTTAATGAGCCTGCTGGTGTGGCTCAGTGGTTGAGCGTTGACCTATGAACCAGGTCACGGTTCAATTCCAGGCCAGGGCACACGCCCCGGGTTGTGGGGTCCATCCCTGGGGGGTGGGGGGCGGCGTGTAGGAGGCAGCCGGTTCATGACTCTTTCTCGTCATTGATGTTTCTGTCTCTCTCCCTCTCCCTTCCTCTCTGAAATCAATAAAAACATTTTTTTCAACAAGCATATGAAACTCAGTGGTGGCCGGGGTTTGTGGTGGAGGAAGGCTTGGCCACAAAGGGGCTGCTCGGGGAGGGCCGTGTGGTCGGGGTTACCGCGAGTGTCTGCGAGACCCTGCACTTGTCGGAAACGCTGGGGACCAACAGCAGTGAGTAAAGTGAGAAGGAGAGAGACAGCTATGCCCGCGCCGGCCCTCCCTGCCCAGGCCGCTGCAGCAGCCCTGCCGGGGCGCCTGTGGTCACACTCAACGTTTTGTGTTCTCGCTGTGTGTTAGTCGTGTGGGAGGTGGGTGGTGGTTTTGTGTGCACATTCACATCCGCGACCCAGCTCCGTGTCGCGGGGCAGTTTGACGTGTTCCTCTCAGCACCGTGTTTATTTGACGCACGTGGCTCTGCTCCATCCATTGTCCCTTCCTGCCTCCGCTCGGGCCACCAGAGCCACGTGCCACAGACGGGAACTTACCTGGGCGTCCGCGACCAGGTGGCGGTCAAGTCGTTTTCAGGGAGGGCCACTCGCTGGCCCGCAGCCTGTCACTGTCCTCACGGCGGAGAGCGGGCGCTGGCCTCTGCTCACCAGGGCCCCACCTCGCGGCCTCATCTAACCCCACTCCCTCCACCGCCCCACCCGTCGGGACAGGGCTTCCCCCACACGACCCTTCAGGGACACACACTGTCAGTCAGTCCATAGCACTTTCATTTTTTCTTTCTTAATCCTCACCCGAGGGTATTTTTCCCGTTGCTTTTTAGAGCGAGTGGAAGGAAAGGAAGTGAGGGGGGGGGGAGAGAGAGAGAGAGGGAGAGAAACATTGATGTGAGAGAGACACATCATTGATTGGTTGCTGGGGATCAAACCTCCAACCCAGGTATGTGCCCTTGACCGGGACTCAAGCCTGCGGTCCTTTGGTGTGCAGGCCGATGTGCAGCCACTGCGCCACACCAGCCGGGCAGTCCGCAGCCCTTTCTAAGTCCATTTGGGGTTTAATAATTTTTCTCCCTTTAGAGGGTTTGGGGCGTTCATTGCTGAGCCAGGCAGGGATGTGGATCCTGCATGCTGCTTCCTGGGCACACCCAAGGGACCCTGCCGGCCCACAGCGGAGCCAGCTGGGCAGGCCCAGGAGCACTCAGCAGGCTCAGGCCTGTGCCTCTTCCCAGGCCCTGCCATGTCCGGCTCTCAGGCCCCAGAGCCAGCTCTCAACGTGCAAGAAGACTCCACCACCGGCATGGAGGACGAGGATGCTGCCGACGGGACCCAGCACTCCCACCGCATGCTCAGCTTCAGTGACGCCCTGCTGTCCATAATCGCCACCGTCATGGTCTGTGGGGTCGCACCCAGCTCAGAGCCTGCCCCCACCCAGAGCCATTCCCAGGGACCCAGTCCCACCCTCCTGGGCAGCCTTTGGGTGGAGCCTGGCCCATCTCCACAGCATCCTGGACTCAGCCCCTCAGACAGCTGCCCCTGGGGGTGGGGTGGGGGGAGGGTGCAGCTCAGCAGGGGCCCAAATCCCAAACACCAGTTAGCGGGCAGCCAGAGAGAGATGTTCCTCCGTTCCTCTTGTGTCTGTTGGTAGATCCTGCCTGTGACCCACACGGAGATCTCCCCTGAGCAGGTACTTGGGCACCATTTGCAGTGTCTGGTATGCAGGAGGGTCCACTCCAGTACCCAGCTGGGGGGGGGCATGGCGAGCCTGGGACAGGCTAGGAGGAAGGGTGTCAGGTCCCTGCAGTGGGTGCTCAGAGCAAGGGCCTGGTGGCTGACGGCCTGAGAGACAGGGTAACGTCACAGAGTGAGTGGAAAGGGTGTTCTTCCTAAGGCTGAGTCCCCCTGAGCAGCCGGCAGAGCCCCCTGAGCAGCCGGCAGATCCCCCTGAGCAGCCGGCAGATCCCCCTGAGCAGCCGGCAGATCCCCCTGAGCAGCCGGCAGATCCCCCTGAGCAGCCGGCAGATCCCTCTGAGCAGCCGGCAGATCCCCCTGAGCAGCTGGTAGAGTCCCCTGAGCAGCTGGCATGGAGCACTTTGCTCTGTGGGGTAAGCAGCACAGTTAGAAGCTGGACCTGGTTTCAGAAGACACTGGGAGGTCCTGGGGTGCCTCCTTCCGTGCAACCGGGGGCACCCTCTCAGCCGAGGGGTGAGAACGCCCCCGCAGGGCTGTGGTCTGGTCCCAACCAGTGCACGTGGCCTGGGTGCCCCAGGGCCGAGGGTGCTTGGTTTGGCTTTTTCCTGGGAAAGGTGGTAGCTGCCTCTCTCGGGGTTGGGGAGAGAGTTCACTAGGAAGGCGGTGGGTCTGCCCTGGGTGCCTGTTCCCCAGCCCCCAGGGGGCGCCCGCACGATGCTCAGGATAAGCGCAGCCTCCTGACCCTTGACCGGACATCCTCTGTCCCCGCAGTTTGACAGAAGTATCCAGAAACTTCTAGCAACCAGGATTGCTGTCTACCTGATGACGTTCCTCATTGTGACCGTGGCCTGGGCAGCACACACGAGGTACCAGTTGGGGCAGCTGCAGCTTTCGCACCTGGATGGGGTCACTGGCAGCTACATGCACTCACAGTGCCCACTGGGTCCCGTTCTGGGGATTGGCGAGCTGCCCCTCACTTCCTGGGCTAAGCCCCAAGGGCATCGGCAGTGGGCTCCCCTTCGCCCAGTTCTCATCCAGGCCTCTGCTTTGTCCCTGCACATGGCCGTGCAGGGCCTGGGGCAGTGAGGGGAGAGCTCCCAGGTCCAGGCGGGGCACCACTGCCACCTTCTAGAGCTGCCTCGGACGCACAGGACAGAGCACAGAGGGATGGAGGGAGCCCTCAACTGTGGCCCGCACCCTGGGGCTGAGCTGCTCTGCAAGACAAGCTTCCTTAGGATCCGAGGGAAAAGGGCCTCAGCGCTGCGGGGACCCAGAGCCCCAGATGGCGCCAGGGAGGGAGCTGGGGTGGGGCACCCGGCAAGGGGGTGCTGGGTGGGGGCTTTAGGCTTGGCCCTTGCACTGTCTCAGTGCTTTCAGCAGTGACAGCTTCCTCCAGCTCCTCCTGTCCTGCACCCCCATTCACAGAGAGGAGTCGGGTGGCCGCAGCCCCTCAGGCCATCCTACTGACGCAGGGCAGGTTCCCAGCTGCACTGGTTCAGCCGAGGCCACACCCTGGGCTCTGGGCCAGCACAGACCCTGGCTTCAGACCCCAGGGGCCTGCCCTCACCCAGGGGCCTGCCCTCACCCAGGGGTCTGCCCTCACCCAGGGGCCTGCCCTCACCCGGGGCCTGTCCTCACCCAGGGGCCTGTCCTCACCCGGGACCTGTCCTCACCCGGGGCCTGCCCTCACCCAGGGCCCTGTCCTCACCCGGGACCTGCCCTGAGTGCCGGCCCTAGAGGCCATGCTTGGCCCCTGGTGGATACTGACCACCAGGTGGAGGACTTGGCCACTGAGCCCAGGCCTCGAGCAGGCGCATCCTGGGGTCCGAGCCCTGTGGAGCCCCGGGGCAGGGGGCCGGCGGGGCTCAGGGTGTGCCTCCAGCTGCTGTGGCTTCCTTGCCCCTCACGACGTGGAGCCTCTCGGAGCAGCTATTCCGCAGGTGCAGGGTGGGCCATCCTAAGAGGGATTCCTTGTCTGTCTTTACTTTATCTTATTTTTTTTTTAAGATTTTTAAAATTGATTTTGAGAGAGAGAGAGAGAGAGAAACAGCTATATGAGAGCAAAACACGGGTGGGCTGCCTCTTGCACACCCTATGGGGGAACAAGCCTGCATCCTAGGAGGGGCCCTGACCAGTCAAACTGGCAGCCCTTCAGTGTACAGGACGACGCCCACCCACTGAGCTGCACAGGCCAGGGCTTCCTTACTTAAATGGCCTTTGGACCCGAGGCCTAAAGAGCAAGTCTGCTGTGGGCTACGGGGCGTCCCTCACAGGGTTCTGGGCTCCTGTGCGCCCAGCGCGGGCCTCGCACCTCGGGACAGGTCACCACGGCCTCCCTCGGGCCATGTGGCTGCAGGAACTGGGACGACGCCCCACGGCCAACCTGCCCCACGCGGGAGGGAGACATGGACCCCTAGTGCTGCCGAGCGCGTCCATTGGTTTCCACAAACTGCTTCTGCTCGAGCAGCCACTGCGAGTGAGAAGAGCGGACGGACACGCGTGGCGATGCTGGCGTGGCGGTCTCGGGGCACCTCTGTTCTCTGCGCGGTTCCCGTCTTTTCCAACCCCCGCACGCGGCGGTGCTTTAAATGTGGTTGAGTGACGTGGTGTGAGGGCGCCGCTGGGCCCGTGTTGTTGATGGCGGTCTCTGGCCTTTCTCACCGGCTTAGGTTGTTCCAGGTTGTTGGGAAGATAGACGACACCCTGGCCTTGCTCAACCTGGTGAGTCTCCGCCCACTGAGGGGAGGTGACTGCGTGTGGCTCCTCCCTCCCAGGGGCAAACGGGGCTCACAGCCACCCGGCCTGCTGAGATGGGGATGGGCAGCATGGGGCGGGGGTCCAGCCAGCCTGGGGTGCCCTACCCACAACCTCCTCCCTCCTGACTCCCTGCCCCTGCCCAGGCCTGCATGATGACCATCACCTTCCTGCCCTTCACGGTGAGTACTGGCCGCTTCCAAGCCTTGCTAAGCACCGCCCCCCACCCCCACCCCGGGGTCCAGCCTGCCCTCGCCTGGTGAGAGGACTCAGGACCCAAGATGCTCCCTCCTCAGGATCTCAGCCCAGTGGGGGGGTGCAGGCAAGGAGGAGAGGAGGCTGGGGGGCAAGAGGGTCGGCAGGTGCTGCCCGGGAAGGGACACCTTGGTGTGCAGGCGTGTGGAGGAGGGGACGCCCCAGGGACCCTAGCAGCCTCCAAGGCCGATGTGGGGTGCCCCCACCCCGCTTACTGCTACTCCCAGCACCCGCCCGGCCCCCAGACCACGCTCAGCACGTGGCTCCCCACCTGCCTGCTCTCCCTCTGCGCCTGACGGAGAGCAGTGCTGAGTGCAGAGCTGCAGGTCAGGGATGGGCCTGTCTCAGCTCCGAGGGCCAAGCATCCGATGGACTTGCTGTCCTGGTGGGGACGCCCCGGGGTCCCGGCCACCCAGCCCAGACCAGGAGGCCCGCAGCCTGGACCCTGGACCTGCTTTTCTGTTTTGGCTGCAGTTTTCCTTGATGGTGGCCTTCCCAGAGGTGCCGCTGGGCATCTTCCTGTTCTGTGTGTGTGTCATTGCCATCGGGGCCGTGCAGGTAGGCCGCCCACCCGGCCTCCCACGTGCAGCCTCGGCAGGGTGCGGGGTGGGGTGGGCGCAGGGAGCGTGATGGAGCGCCTGCCTGCCCTGGGCACCTGTCATGGCTGGAGCCCAGTATCCAGAGGTGGGGCCTGGGCCCTGTGCCAACGTGGAGAGCGAAGAGGCCCACGTGCACAGAGCAGGGTGCCTGTCCCCTCCGCACCCCCAGGACGTCCACAGTGGGCCCGACAGTGGAGCCCACCCTCTGAGGCCCTGGCCTCTGCTGGTCCTGCAGCCCAGCTCTCCCACAGGCACTGATCGTCGTGTATGCCTTCAGCTTGCCCCATCTCCTGAGCCCCCAGATCGGGTGCTCCACCCACCGGGGCCTCTACCGGCGGCACATCCTGCACATTGTCCTCCGGGGCCCAGCACTGTGCTTCCTGGCCGCAGGCTTCTCCCTGTTCTTCTACCCGGTGGTGAGTGGGGGGTGGAGAGTGGGGGAAGGCGGAGGGGAGGGACAGCCTAGTGGGAAGGGGAGGGCCCAGCCGCAGGAGGATGGCATGTAAATGGGCACAAGCTGCTCCACTCAGCTCATGTCCTCAAGGTCCACCTGTACAGGTGTCAGGTCCTCCTGGCTTGTCCTCCCCTTAATGGTCCAGGTGCCACTGGGCCGTGCACTTGGCCATCCCTCCCTCCATGGACACTGGGCCACGGCGAGCAGGGTGCACGGACTCCGCTGGGACCTTCTCTCCTGGGCGAGTGCTCAGAGGGGGGACTGCAGAGTCGTGGGTGACGTGGGGAAAGCTCCTGCTTGCCACAGTGGCTGCACCTTCGTGCATTCGCGCCTCAGTGCACGAGGTTCCCGCGCCCTCTCCTCACCAGCAGTGTCTGGTCGTGTGAGAGGAGCTGCCTTGTGGGTGTGAGGGCATGAGGGGAGCTCGCTGTGGCCTCAGCCCTGTGCCTGCCTGTGGGGTGCTGAGCAGCCTCGAGGCATGGGGGCCCCGGACTCCCCTTGAGTGGAGCTGCGGTCGTGTACTGGACGAGGTTGGTGGGCGTTCGCTCCCTCCCTGGAACGTTCTCTGACGCACTGCTGTCCACCTCGTTGAGTTGGGAGTCACCTGTGCCCCCCCGGGGGGGGGGGGGTGCCCCGCCCTTCAGAGCAGATCCCACGTGTTTGTGTCTTGCAGTCGTACCTGCTGATGGCGACGGTCATCTTTCTCCCCTACGTCAACAAGGCTGCCAGCTGGTGCTGGGGCTGGTTCACGGGTGCGTCCGGGTGCTGCGCCAGGCACCCTGGGGGTCCCTCCTGCCTGCATGCTCCCGGCCCCTCGGGGAAGGAGGGCAGCAAAGTCCTGCGGGTCCACGGGTGCGAGCTCCTCCTCCTGCCACACCACAGGCCCCCGGGAACCCCCAGCCCCCAGCATGGAGTTCTTCACCTTTGACCTGCAGGAGCCGCTCAGCAAAGAGCGGGTGGAGGCCTTCAGCGACGGGGTCTACGCCATCGTGGCCACACTCCTCATTCTGGACATCTGGTAAGGGCCCTGCTCAGGCCGCCCGGACAGGGCTCCTGCTGGCGGAGACCCCCACCTGACTGCCTCCGGGTCCTGCTTTCACCTCCGAGGCTTACCTGCTGCCTGCCAGTCTCCCTCTTGTTTTCTCGTTAATCTTCACCCAGGGATGTTTTTTCCCTTGGTGTTTAGAGAGTGGAATGGAGGGAGGGGGAGAGAGACACATCGAGGGGTTGCCTCGCCTCGTGCACACACCCTGAAGGGGCGGGGATCGAACTTGCAGCCCTTTGGTGTGCGGGGCAACGCTCTGACCACTGCACACTGGCCAGGGCCTCCTACGTTTTACAGCCTCTGTTCCTTGTTGAGTTTCAGTAGGTCCTATTTCACTGACGTGCTAGAAACCCTGGTTCCGTGTTCTGTGTCTGACAATCTGAGGTCTAATTCTCTCTTGGTAACTCTTTTTACCGTCATGTGTGAATTTTTAAAATTGGGAGTAAGTGTCCGCTGGTGGATCTCTGAGGCCTAGACCTGCGCTTCCGAAACGACCTGCGGCAAGCTCGGCCTCCGAGAGCCGTGTGTGGACTGGCTGGGGTTGGGGGAGGGAGGTTACTGCTTCCACTCCACCCTCCGAGCCCCGAGGGCCTCATGGGGTCCCCTTCCCCCCACCATGACACGTGCAGCACCCTTGTGGGGAGCGTGTCAGGCGCCTCAGCCAGAGCTGCCACAGGCTCTACCGCTGCACCATTGAGGGCAGCGGCCCCCACGACCTCGGGGAATTAGAGTTGCTCCTTACCACCCCGTCTGTGGTCTGTGCCCAAGTGGACAGGCCCCTGCAGGGGGGTAGACAGACAGCCTAGAGGCCTCAGCTCGGCCTGTGTGCCCCAGCCCCAGGGTCCAGGCAGGGCGGCCCGACAGCACAGAATGCAGGCTGCACTCGGCTTGAACTCAGGCGAAGGCTGCGCGGTTGCTTGCTGTACTGAGCGTGTGTGTGAGTAGGACGTAAGACGAACTTCATGTTCCTGAAAGTCTGCCCCGTTAGCCTGGCATTCTGGTGTGCGGATGGCAGCCTGGGAGCGGGCGCTGACCCACACCTGCTCAGGTACCTCTGTTCCCCTCCCAGCGAGGACAACGTCCCAGATGCCAAGGTCGTGGAGGAGCGGTTCCAGGGCAGCCTGGTGGCCGCGCTGAGCGTGTACGGGCCCCAGTTCCTGGCCTACTTCGGCTCCTTCGCCACCGTGGGCCTGCTCTGGTTCGCCCACCACTCCCTCTTCCTGCACGTGCGCAAGGCCACGCAGTCCATGGGGCTGCTCAACACGCTCTCGCTGGCCTTCGTGGGGGGCCTGCCCCTGGCCTACCAGCAGACCTCGGCCTTCGCCCAGCAGCCACGTGACGAGCTGGAGAGCGTGCGCGTCAGCTGCGCCATCATCTTCTTCGCCAGCATCTTCCAGTTCGCCATGTGGACCGTGGCCCTGCTGAACGAGGTGGAGACGCTGCGGCCCTCAGTGCGCTTCGGGGGCCAGGAGCACGCCTTCATGTGCGCCAAGCTGGCGCTGTACCCCTGCGCCAGCCTGCTGGCCTTCACGCTCACCTGCGTGCTGAGCAGGTTCAGCACGGCCATCTTCCACAGCATGCAGATTGCCGTCCCCTTCGCCTTCCTCCTGTTGCGGCTCCTCGTGCGCCTGGCACTGGCCCTCCTGCGGGCCCTGCGGGGCCTGGCCCCGCCCACACAGGACACCATGGACCCGAGGGCCCCACTGCTCCCTGCCCCCTGCTAACACCGCCCCTGCCAGGACTCGGTTTTGTGGGGACCACACCCATCTGTGTCCTGGGCCCACACAGGCTTGGGCAGCTGGCAGTTGGGTGGTTATGGAGCAGGTGGGTGTGCTGTGGTCCTGGGTCCTCAGTACCAGGCAGGCCCTCCTGGGACCCCCCTGGCCCAGCCTGGCCCCCCATCCTGACGTGTAGCCCACCCTCCCCACAGCGGTGCTGATGCAGAGACAGAGCGAGACACAGCAGGCCATGCCCAGACTGTATTGCCAACCTACATCAGGGCTGCAGGTCGCATGTGGCACAGGAGGCGCTGGTGCAAAGCCACGTCCACTCTGGGCACAGACGCACGTAGACGAGGACAGCTACCACCCACGTTTACAGACAGCGGAGCCGCAGGGAGAGGCTGGTGCACAGGACGGGGCAGGGGACACGACCTGAGGCGCACGGGACGGAGGCTGCTCAGTGCATGTCTGCATTTCGGTGCAGCTTTGGCAGAAGCTGGGGTGGGGGGCACATCTGAGGTTGAGGCCAAACCTCAGCAAATAGCAGCAAAGGGACCGGCGCAGGGCCGGACGGGGAAGGGCATGGTCTGTGGGTCCCACTCTGGGGCCTCGGGGCTTCCCAGGCAGGGTGTTTGGTCAGGTTCTTCCGGTGACCTGTGGCCCAGTAGTCACCCCCCCCCCCCTGCTGGGTCTCTATGTGAGGAGCAGGGACTGCAGGGTCTGTCCACTGAGCAGATGCCAGGAGGGCCATGTTCGTTGTTGGCAGACAACACAGTGCAAGTGCTCCTTGGTGATTAAAGCTGCTTCCCCACGTCTCCCACATCTCCACTTTCTCTGGGCCCGGGGCACAGATCTGCTCGGCTCTGGTCCCATCAGGCACTGCTGCTGCCCTGCCCCCTGCCTCCAGGCACCGCGTGCCATCCTCAGGAAGGTGGCCAAGCCCACAGCCTCCGGGCCTTCCTGTGCAGTGCCATTGCCACTCCTGACCACAGCCAGGCTCCGGTGATGAGGTCAGGCCGGAGGAGCTGGTGGCGGGTGGGTCCCCCCGTCTCTGCTGGGCACACTGGGACCCTCTGAGCCAGCTACTCCAGGAGCATCTGGATCACCCGGGGACAGAGGAGCCCCTGCCCACCCGTCACTGGTTGGGAAGCGGGTGTGGGGAGGAGCGCCCCGAGGCCAGGGCTGCAGACACGTCCATCCACATCCAACCACAGACTGCTCAGGGCTGCGTCTACTTGGAGCCCCCCTCGGGGGTGGGCACCTCACCCACTCGGCCATCCTTGGGGGTCCCAGCCTTCTTGGGCTTCTGTTTGGCTTTCCTGAGCATGTGGACCTGTCCCAGGGCAGGGAAGGTCAGAGGGCAGGACACTGCATGCCACCACCCAAGGACCCCAGAACCCCTGGTGTCATCTCGGCCCATTTCACAGAAGGGCAAGGAGTGGGGGCCATGTGGTTGTGGGGCAGGGGCTCAAGCCACCACGGCCCAGCAGACACACCTCCTTCAGTGGCCAGGGGTGGGGGCTCGTTTCCATAGGAGGCAGGTGTCTCGAGGGCCCATCTCGCCCTACCTGGGCCCCATGCCCTCCCGCCGCGCCTGCCAGCCCACCTGGTGCACCCCACGACTCACCTTCGGGCCCACGGCTGAGATGATCATGTGGCCGGGAGCCTGGACCCAAGGCTCCCCGTCCACCTGGACAGGTGTGGCCTTGAGGAGGGTGACCCGGAAGTAGGCCCCTTGGGCGATGCGGATGCCGGAGCGCAGCCCGCCCTGGACCTGGCCCTGGGAGAACGGGCAGGCGGCTCAGTGCTCTGCGGTGGCAGCCCCTGCACCTGCCCCCGGCCCCCATACTCACCATGTGCATGACACCGGTCACTCCCACCACCTCTAGCAGCCCATCGTCCATCCGAGGTTTCTCAAACCTTGAGTCACTGTCGGAACCCCACAGGTCAGCCCCTGAGCCCCAGCTGTGCAGAGAGGGAGGGATGCACGGGTGAGGGTGCAGGCTGCACGGGCCTGCACCCTTCCCAGCGGAGCTATAACCAGCTGGAGCCGAGGCCGCTGGGCAGAGCCCGAGCTCCCCCCTTCTCCGTCCCCCACCTCCCGCCGGGCACCTGGGGATGTTGATGAAGATGAGGCCCTCGATGCTGGGCAGCTCCACCTCCTGCTGCTCCACCTGCAGCCGGATCTCCTTGTGCAGGCTGCGCGCGTGGCTCATCTTCTGCAGCCCCACGCGCACGTACACGCCTTTGTTGTGGAACCTGCGGGAGGACACGCCTGCTGTTATCAGTGGGGCCCTTGGCCCGCCTCACTCAGGCCCCGTGCCAGCACCTCTCTGATTCCTGCAGGGAAGTGAGGTCACCACGCGCCCTGCTCTGCCCCAACTCCTCAACCCGGGCACCTGCTCGTGAACTTGCTGGGCTCCTCCTCCCGCGCCTGGTGGAAGTCCAGGCTGAGCTCTGCGTCGATGCCGATCCCACAGTAGTTGCTCATCTGCACGATCTGGGGGCAGACAACTTCCGTGGCCTGGGCAGCCCTCCCGCTGCGCCCCGGCTCCAGCCTGACTGCACCCCGTGGTGGGAGCTGCCCCGCCGTGAGGGCCCCACTGGGCAGCCGCCAGCACCAGGAGGGCTGCCCGGCACGTGGTGCGAGTGAGCGGCCTCCCAGCCAGCAGGGCCGCTGCCGGCAACACTGCTCCAGCCTCAACTCTCCTTCCTGCGCCAGGGACCCACAGCCACCACTCCCTCCCCGGCGCGCCGCACCTTGGGGGGCTCCAGGTCTGCCACACCGTTCTCGGCACCACCGGCCTCATGTGCGTCCAGGAGGATGGTCCAGCGGTCCACCAGCACGGCGTCGGCCTCATCCACCGACACCAGCACCGAGAGTGGGTCCTCTCCGCTGTAGCCCGGCCCCCAGCGGAGGACCCGGCCCAGGTCATTCCCTGGGACAGGGCGAGAGGCAGCCTGACTCTCCAAAGCCGCCCCCCCCCCCCCAGTGCCTCAACTGCAGGGACAGGAAGGAAGCCCAAGGCCCCGCCTCCGCACCATGGCTGCCCCACCTGTGCCCAGGGGCAGGATGGCCACAGCAGGCTCCGGACAGGCCAGCTGGTGCCGCATCTCCTCCAGGGCAGCAAGCACCCAGCCCACAGTGCCGTCCCCTCCGCACACCAGCACCCGGAAATGGGGCATCTGGGCGAACACGTGGAGCCTGGAGGGAGGGAGGCGGGGCCTGTCTGCCACAGCAGGAGCAGGCTGCAGCTCACCCCGACCCGAGACACCGAACCCCAACCTGTCCCACCGGCCCGTCACCAGGTGTGAAGCCCCTCGCAGGCCTGTGCCGGGCCCCAACCAGACTCACCCAGGCAGAGGGCCCCCGTTGGTCAGCTCGAAGACCTGGTGAGGGTTCAGCAGCTTCCGGAAACTGCAGAGCAGGTCACGGCCCTTGAGGCCTCCGCTCTTGGGATTCACAAACACGAGGAGGGGGCGGCAGTCTGGGGGCAGCTTCGTGTGCTGAGAGATGGGGCTGAGTTACGGCAGGCATCTCCGCACCTCGCTGCCTGGGCAGTGGCTGCCCCCCTGGGCTGAGCCCACCTGGAGCAGCCCCCTCCCTAGGAAAGCATCCCAGCTCGCCTCTGACCCTGGGACACCACCAGCAGGGGGCCCCGCAGCAGCAGCCTGGAGCTCTAGCTCGCAGGCTGAGGCCCAGCGCTGACGGGTTCCCGAGACCTCGCCCACCGCCTCATCCCGGCAGCACAGCCAGGCTGGACCTGCCCCTCTAGAGCCTCTTGGGGCGCAGCTCCCAGGGCCTCGCCCACCACCCAGAGCCCAGGGAGGCCACACCCTCCCTCCCCTCAGGGTCAGCACAAAGCCCTCCTCCCCAGTCTCCAAAACACAGGGCCCAGGACACAGCGGGCAGGAGGCTCCCAGGAGGGAAGTGCCTGTCGGCATCGGCCAGCTCTGCCCAGGGTTGGTGGGCATCCTGTCCCGAGCCAGCTCAGGGGGAGGGGCAGCGGGCACCTGCAGGCATTACCCACTCAGTCATGCTCAGGTCACAGCTGTCATTCTGCTTCCCCTGAACCCTCAGGGCAGGGCAGTCGCAGACACCTGGAGACCCCTCACTCCGCCCTGACCCATGTTGTGCCCATGATGGAGCCCACCCTCGTCCTGGGCTGGCCACCAGGCACCCTTTGCCAGGCACCCTCTGCCATGCACCCACCCCTCCAGGCACCCTCTGCCAGGAACCCACTCCGCCAGGCACCCACCCTTCCAGGCACCCTCCGCCAGGCACCCACCCCTCCAGGCACCCTCCTCCAGGCACCCACCCCTCCAGGCACCCTCCTCCAGGCACCCACCCCTCCAGGCACCCTCCTCCAGGCACCCCCCTCCAGGCACTCCCCTCCAGGCACCCCCCTCCAGGCACCCTCCTCTGGCAGTGCAGGGTCTGCAGGACAGTATCTGTTTAGAGAGTGCCACCTGGTGGCTGAGGAAGCCAAGGGCACAGGCAGGGGGGCCAGGCCCAGGGACCCCAGGGAGGGCAAGGGCCTGTGGGAAGTCCTCTTGGTCCATGGAGGCCTCTCACGTGCATGAATTAGATAAAAGCAGCAGTGGAAGCCACCCCCCGCCCAGCCCAGCTCCCACTCACCACCACATCGGGGAGCACCAGGGCGGTCAACAGCCGGCCGTGCACAGCCGTGTCCCTGAGCAGCATGTACAGCCGCTCAGCCTCTGCGAAGCAGGCCACATCCAGCACCACGGCACCTGTGGCAGGTGGGCTGTGGCTCAGGCCACGCCAGGTTCAGGTTGGCCCACCCAGGGGCGTCCAGAGGGTGCAGGCCCACCACTGCCGGGGGAGCCTCTCAGACGGCCAGAACTTGTGGGTGGAGGTGAGGGGGGCCCTCGGGACACAGGACCGAACACCCCCCTGCCCTGCCCCCCAGCCCACCATGCCCCTGGGACCCACGGGACGAGCCCACTTTGTTTGGGATGTGAAGTTTTCCAGGACGAGGATGTGAATCCAGGGGCAGGACAATAGCGTCCTGGCCTCAGTCACGGTTTAGCAAAGCATGTCCCCCGAGGGCCAGGGAACAAAGGAAACACAGGCCTCTCACCCGGGGCTCACAGGGCAAGGGGCGGGGCTCTTCCCCTGAACCGCAGGGGGTGACTTCGGACCTGGGTGGGGCACTCACCTTGGGAGGAGTACACGTGGCTCAGGGTCACCAGCCCAGCTGCAAAGACAGGCGGGTCAGGGAGGCGGAGGCCACGGGCAGGGCCCCCGGCTGTCCACGCCAGCCCAGCCACTGTGTTCAGGGGAAACGTCATACCGCGTGGCAGGGCCCCGAACCCCAGGAAGGGCCCCTCCCATCCCTCTCCCAGGGCCTAGAGCAGAGACTGGGCCTCAGGAGGCCTAGAGCCCCGCAAACGAGGTGTCACAGTCTGAGCCCCAGTGAACAGAGACCACGGGGTGGGGAACCAGCTGGGTAAGGCTGTGGCAGCGACAGGGGAGTGTTGGGGGGGCGGCCCCATCCAGCAGCCTCCATAGTCGGTCTCAGGGCCCCCCTCCGGTCCCCAGTGGCTGTAGCCCCAGGCCAGCCCAGGTGGTCACACCTTTAGTGGCCACAGCCTCGTCCAGCAGGCTTCCATACTCCTGGGGGGACAGGCCGGGAGGTAGGCCACCAACGAACAGGGAGACTCGGGGAGCCACAGCCTTGCTCTCCGCCACGTAGAAGCGAGTTTGACTCATTTGCCGCAGGGAAGTCTATGGTGGGGTGGGAGGGTGTAGGGCAGTGTTGAGCACAGCACAGGGCAGCACCCCACTCCAGGCCCTGCCACCTCCACCCAGAAAGGGGGCCTGGGAAGAAGAGGAGAGGAGGGGACGGAAGACACACAGGCTTCCTCCCGCCAGGCCCCTCGGGGAACTCAGGGGCCCGAAACCCGACCTTCTGTTAAGTAGCAGATGGACGTGCCAGGCCTGGGAGGGAGACCGGGATGCTGAGCTGCCCCCCTGGGCGGCCCTGGGGTCCCTCTATGAGGCAGCGACCATGGCCAAAGGCCAGTGGCTCCCAGGGGCCGGCGTTCACACCACTGACCTGCCGGATGTCTCGAAGCCGGTTGAGCAAAGACTCTTCATCCGCCAGCACCGTCCGCTGCACTGCAGGGGGGAGCACCGCCCTCAGTGTGGGCACCGGGCCGCGTGGGCAGACAGCTGCCCGACCCCGGGGCCCAGCCCTCACCTTGCCTGCTGCCCATGAACACCTCCTCCAGCTGGAAGCTCTCAGGACCCTCAGCCTGTGGGGCAGAGCCGGGGGTGTGAGGCCTGGACCAGCCTCCACCCCCCAGGACACCCAGGGGGGGCAGCCCACTGGGCGGGGCCGGGGCAGCCCAGTGCACATACCTGGCGACCGAGCAGCGGGAGGACCTCCAGCACCACGGTCCCCGCAGTGCTCTCTGGTGTCACGCGAATGGATACGTAGGCCACACCCACCCTGCAGGGGACACGCTCAGGAGCTAGGGCCACACAGCCCAGCCCCCCAACCCCTTCCAACCCCCCAACCCCTCCCAACTCCTGCAAGCAGACTCTGCGTGAGCCTGGGCCTCACTTGAGCCAGGCGGGGTAGATCTTCAGGACATCCTGGGTCCGAGGGAGGGTGCGGATGACCCAGGCCTCAGGGCTGGCCTCGCGGGACCTGGGGTCCCTGCCACCCTCCTCCTCCGAAATCCTGCCACTCCCGGCCTTCCCTCCAGCCCTGGGGTCGCCGGCCTGCAGCGGCCAGGGGAGCGCCTGCAGCTCGAAGCCCCGAGGGTCCTCTGTGATGTAGTAGGCCCGCAGCGCAGCCTCCTGGGGGAGGGGGGAGGGTAACCAAGGGCAGGCTGAAAGGCCCTGCCACCCCTGAGGGGCCCCCTTTTTTGCTGTTAATCCTCAACCAGGATATTTTCTCCATTGATTTTTAGAGAGAGTGGAAAGGAGAGGAAAGACAGAGAGAGAACATGGATGTGAGAGAGACGCGTGGATTGGCTGCCTCCTGCAAACACCCCAAGTGGGGCTGGGGATCGAGCCTGCAACCCAGGTACAAGCCCTTGAAGGGACTCGAACCCAGGACCCTTTGATCCAAGGGCTGATGCTCCAACCATTGAGCAACACCGGCCCTCCTTACCAGCACCTCCTCGCTCCTGGCCAGGCGGGGGACGCTGACCACGCGAAAGCGATTCCGATGCACCGCATCGCTGCCGTCGAAGATCTTCAGATTCTGCTTGTCTGGGTCAGAGCGAAGCAGGTGTGAACCCTGACAGGACTGGGTCGGGGTCGGGGTCGGGACAGGGTGGGAGGCTGGGCGGCGGCCAGGGGCACGTACTGGACTCCGGTACCGGCACCTCCCTGCCCGAGCCCGCGGGCCCGCCTCCGTCCTCGCCGTCGTCCCCCTCGTCTGTGGATGCACACACTGGCCTCACTCGGGGTCCAGCCCCCCGCGGGCGCCCCGCCGCCCCTCATCCGGCTCACCTGGCTCGGGGCAGGCGCGCTCGGAGATGCGGAAGCACTGCGTCTTGCTGAAGCTGCGGGACAGCAGGCGCACGCACGCGGGGGGCAGCATCAGGGTCCGCAGGCGCCCGAACGTGCACTCCGGGGCCAGCGCCAGGGAGCAGACAGTGTGCGCCTGGGGGGGCACGGCCTTGAGCCAGGGGGGCCGGGGACCTGCGCGTCGCTGAGGGCTCCCACCATAGGAAGCCCCGCCCCCACCACACGTAGCCCCGCCCCCACCAAGGGAGCCTCCCGGAAGCCCCGCCCCCACCACAGGAGCCCCGCCCCCACCAAGGGAACCTCCAGGAAGCCCCGCCCCCACCACACGGAGTCCCGCCCCATCAAGGGAACCTCCAGGAAG